>CM077159.1:10958822-11086322 GCA_039583875.1 Platanthera guangdongensis | reverse complement strand
ACTCTCTTTTCAAAGTCCTTTTCATCCTTCTGTCGCGGTACTTGTTCGTTATCGTTCTCTCGCCCTTATTTAGCCTTGGACGGAATTTATCGCCCGATTAGGGCTGCATTCCCAAACAACCCGACTCGTTGACAGCACCTCGTGTTGCGACAGGGTTCAGGCCGAACGGGGCTCTCACCCTCTTTGGCGCCCAATTCCAGGAGACTTGGGCCCAGTCCGTCGCTTAGGATGCTTCTCCAGACTACAATTCGAGCTGCATAGCAACCCGATTTCCATGTTGGGCAATTCCCGGTTCGCTCGCCGTTACTAGGGGAATCCTCGTAAGTTTCTTCTCCTCCGCTTATTGATATGTTTAAACTCAGCGGGTCACCCCACCCATCCTGGGTTCGCATATCAATCTTCATAAAATAACAATTGAATTGGGTTAAACATGGGATTCACAGAACTTTCTTAAAGCAACCAGACGATGATGAGGATCAACATAGCTTTCATTCCACCAATTAATTGGCTGTTTCAAGAGAAAATCATCCCGGCTCTTCAGGCTGCCACACATTGGCGCATGACGGGCAAATCTCCGCATCCTAGACAAGACCAATGCATAATATTAGAGATCTTGTGGAGCGATTTAATGCTTGACGCCTAGGCGGACGTACCCTTAGCCAGCTGGCCTCAGGCGCAACTTGCATTCAAAAACTCGATGGTTCACGGGATTCTGCAATTCGTACCACGTATCGCATTTCATTGCGCTCTTCATCGATGCGAGAGCCAAGATATCTATTGCCAAGAACCCTACAACTCTTGAAGAGAAAACAACAAATCGACAAAACAAATCGCTTTGAGAATATATGGTTGAAATTCGACTCATACTACATATTTACCTTGGTGCAAATCTGTGTCGAGTTGATCTCCCCTCCATCTAGAACATGTTATCATCAGATTGTTCATGCAAAAGATGGACGAGTGTGCAACAACATCAATGAGCTGCTGAATAAATGCACAAGTTCTCAAATCGCTCGATCTCTTTAGGGTCTCGACAATGATCCTTCCGCAGGTTCACCTACGGAAACCTTGTTACGAATTCTCCTTCCTCTAAATGATATGGTTCAATGGACTTCTCGCAGCATCGCAGGCGGCGAACCACCCACGTCACAGCGATCCGAACACTTCACCGGACCATTCAATCGGTAGGAGTGACGGGCGGTGTGTATAATGGGCAGGGACGTATTCAGCTTGAGCTGATGACTCACGCTTCCTAGGAATTCCTCGTTGAAGACCAACAATTGCAATGATCTATCCCCATCACGATGAAATTTTCAAAAGATTACCCGAACCTATCGGCCAAGGCTATATACTCGTTGAATACATCAGTGTAGAGCGCGTGCGGCCCAGAACATCTATGGGCATCACAGACCTGTTATTGCCTCAAACTTCTGTTGCCTGAGCGGTCATAGTCCCTCTAAGAAGCTGGCCGCGCAGGTTGAACTCCGCATAGCTAGTTAGCAGGCTGAGGTCTCGTTCGTTAACGGAAATAACTAGACAAATCGCTTCACCAACTAAGAACGGTCATGCACCACCACCCATAGAATCGAGAAAGAGCTCTCAGTCTGTCAATCCATACTATGTTTGGACCTGGTAAGTTTCCCCGTGTTGAGTCAAATTAAGCCGTAGGCTCCACTCCTAGTAGTGCCCTTCCGTCAATTCCTTTAAGTTTCAGCCTTGCGACCATATCTTGGTGCCCCCCGCCGCCAGACTGGATCAAGATCAATATTGATGGAGTGGTTTCCACAAACAATGCAGCTAGCATTGGCATTACTGCGGGTGATCATCATGGCACAATGGTTCTTGCTGCTGGGGAGGGCTTGTCTCATTAGGACCCGGGCCAGGTTGAGCTTGAGGCATTACTTTTCTTGCGCAGGCTGCTCACCCCCCGCAATCCTAGAGGCAAAGGGCATTATTCTTGAGGGGGATTGCAAAAATGTGCTTGACTTCTGCGGCCGATCCCTACAACGGTCGGCATGGCGCAATCCAATCTTCATGGAACAAGATCTTTCCTTCTTGGCGGAGCTCAACCAGGTGCTACTTCGACATATCCCTCGTGAAGCCAATCGGCTTGCAGACTTTTGTGCTAAGCTTGGCATGTCAAATGATTTTGTGTGGACTGATGTTGTTATGGCCCCTCCTGAGTTCTTGGAAATCCTCCAAAAATACTTAGAATGGGTGTCAAGTGTGTAACTCTTGTACTTTCTTTTCTCCGCACTTTATGATGCTAATGCAATTATCAAGGAACCCAAAAACTTTGGAGCTTTTTCATTTTTGTCATCTTGTTTCTCTTTCTTGTTGCTTTCTAGTGAGAGAAGGTCTGGGTATGGGGGAAGGTCGGTGGTCTTCCCCCTCCTTGGTGGAGGGGGATAGTGAGGAGGTAGGTGAAAAACTAGTGGACAAAGGTGCATGTAGGCTGGGGCAGGAGAGTGGCTTGGTGGATCTGGCAGGTTTGAAGGCTGGAGTTGGCTTTTCGAGAAGGTTTCAAGACATAGACAAGACAGCGGTGTTGTCAAGTCCATCTTGGATTATCCCGCAGGCTAACGTAGGGGTGGGTTTTTTAATGACAACGAGGCAGATTCTTGAGTTATTTCCTCTGACAAGCCTGTTGGAACACCCTATTACTAATTTGGGTCAGGATCACTATGTCTCTAGGAACCTTTGCTTGACCTCCTGTATAGCTTAAAAGGTCAATTAGAATTGAGTCTAAGAGTTAGAAGTCTAGGTTTGGAAGCTGCCCTGAAGACCAAGTTTTTCTGTCTAGAGACTAAGTCTGATCGTCGAGCTCAGCACGACGATTCGTCGAACTCCGGTCGACGATCGTGTAACTCAACTTCGACAGATCGTCGAACTCCATTCGACGATCGCTGAGCTCAACTTCATAATATCGTCGAACTCCATTCGACGATCGGTGAGCTCAGTTCGACGATTTTGACTCTGCTTTGGAACTTTATCTCTGAGCTCAGTTCGACGATCTTTGAGCTCAGATCGACGATTATTTTGATGCTTAAGATTTCCAGATCGCTGAGCTCAGCTCGACGATAGCAGAGCTCAGTTCGACGATTTCAGATAACTTCCAAAATTCAAATTCAAATCAGTTAGGAGTTATTCTGCAATTAATTCAGAGATTTGCTAGCCGTTTTCATTCAATTCTGGAGCAAGTTTCAAGGGACTTTTCAAGGAATAATTCTGTGGACTTTCCTCAAAAAGAGATTATGCAATTAAGGATGCAATCAATACAGTCCAACGACTATCCTTGACAGAGAATAATATTCTATTCAGGACCAGAGAATAAAAGACAGAATGTTTTTGAATCTACAAGAACAAGAAGAATAGAACACACAATATACAGAGAGAGAATACAGATTACAGAGACTCACTCAAAAATCTTCTGTCAAAAAGAATTCTGAAGAACACTCATCAAAGAGATCAAGCTTTCAAAAATCTTCAGATCTCTTCAGCTTTCAAAGTGTTCAAGGCCAAAATCATTTCAAGACTCCAGACACTCAACATTTCAGCCATTGCTGAAACCATCTATTGCTGGAGTTCTATCTTTGAAGGCCTATCACCCTCAGCAAAGCTTTTCTTCCTGAAGATCTCAAGGACTCAGGGGGAGCTTTGACATCAATCCACATAGTCTTCTCAGTTGTTTGAGAAAGAGAAGACTGTCATCAATCTCTCACCCCCGCTCTGTAAAGGGTTTTTCAAACTCCCTTCAAAAGTTTGAGCCTGGTTTTTGAGTACCTTGTCAAAAGCTCATTGGTGGCAAGATACCTGATCAAAAAATCTACTTTGGTTTTTGAGCACCTTATCAAAAGCTCATTGGTGCCCAGGACACCTGATCAACTCATCCTGCAGTGGATTCCTACCTAGGGTGGTACAAGAGTGGATGTACCCAAGTTTGGGGAACCACTATATTTCCTTGTGTCTTCTGGTTCTGCTTGCTTTCATTTTTGTTTCTGGCCTTGATTTTTCTGTGCTTAGTGTTTTATTTAACTTAGTAGTGTGGTTAAATTTTTTATTGCTTCCTTGCTCACACATATTACAACAATTGTTGTAAAAGCTTGTAAAAATTTTTAAAGCACCATATACTCTATTCACCCCCCTCTAGAGTATATCAGATCTAGTTGCACTTTCAATTGTTATCAAAGCGAGGTTGGTTAAACATACCATATCTAATTGGTTGTACAGGCTAACACCTGAACCCCAAGATCCCAAACTAGATCTGCTTTTCTTCTGTATTTTATTATTAGATTTTGTTTGCACAAATCATGGCCCAAAACAAAGATTATGCTAGCACCAGACCTCCAGTGTGCAATTTGTCAAAGTTGGCACTTTGGAAGGCAAGGATTAGACTTTACATGAAGTCTATTGACGAAGATATATTTAATTCTGTTTTGACAGTGTGTCCAAGACCCCCAGAGAGCACAAGTACAAATGATGTTCCACCTCCATCAGGGACAGATGCTGATATCAAAAAATGGAAAGTAGCTGATGCCAAGGCTATGAACATTCTAGCCCAGACAATGTCAGATGACATATTTCAAAAGGTAGCTGAATGTAATTCAGCCAAGGAGATTTGGGACAAGCTCTCAGAAATAGTCTCAGGCTCAGCTGATGAAAGAAAGGACAGAAGATCCTATCTCATCTCTCAATATGAGAACTTCAAGAAGGGAGAGACTGAGTCAGTGGGAGACATGTATAACAGACTAAGTCTAATTGTCAGTGAACTAAGGACATTGGACAAAGAGATTTCTCTGACAGAACTCAATGACAAGATCCTAATGTGCTTCCCCAGCACTTGGGATTCAAGAATCTGGTCAATTAAGGATGCCAGAAGTCTGAATGAGATCACCACTGAAGTCTTGTTGGGTAAGCTCAAATCTTATGAGTTACTCATCAAGAACAGAGAGGAAGAACAGAAGGCTGTCTCACCAGCCACAAGGAAAGAGAAGACCATAGCATTCAAGGCAACTGAGGATCTGCCTGAAGATAAAGCCACAGGCAATGATGAACTACTCAGCTTGCTGGCCAAAAGATTCTACAAGATGTCCAGAAAGGACTTCAGAAGAAGATCATACAAGGAGCAGGACAAGGCAAGGTATGACAAGTCCATTAGCAACAATAAAGACATTATCTGCTTTGGTTGCAGGAAAACAGGGCACATAGTTCCTGACTGTCCAGAGAACAAGACCAAGGACAGAAGGGACAAAAAAGAAAGAAGAAAGGAGAAAGACTCCAAAAGAAATGGAAATGGCAAATCTACTTCAAGCAAAAATAAGCATACAAGGAAAGGGTTTGTTGCTGAATCCTGGAGTGAGACAGAAGAGGAGTCAGAAGCCTCTTCCAGCTCCAGTGATGATGAGGATGATGCAGAAGAAAAGGAGTTCTGCATGATGGCAATCAATGCCTCACAACACAATTCAGAGGAAGAGGAGTCAGAGTCAGACTCAGAGACTCAACCTGAAGAAGATCAGGTAATTAGTTCTTTTGATTTTACTTCAGAAGATTTTAAATCTGAATTTAAAGCACTGTGTTTAGACCTACTAAAGTCTGAGAAAGAGATTATCTCTCTCAGAAATCAATTATCTGAACACAATGTTTTAAAGTCAGAAAACCTCAAACTCTCTCAGGAGTTGGAGAACTGTAGGGAACAGATAGCTATACTGAAAAGTGAGCTCTCTGAGGCCAAGAAGCTTGAAGAATCCCTTAATGGGAGAAGCATCAAGCTGATGGACATCACAAGCATAGTGAACTCTAGATTTAACAGTACACTGGGCTTGGGTGCCTCATCCAGCCAACCTATTGTTCTAACAACTCCCATCAAGTTTATTTCTGACAAGGGAAAGGGAGTTGTAGAGGTTGCTAGGAAAAATTCTGATCTGCCTCAGAAAACTAAGTCCCAGCAGAAATCGTCGAACGGAGATCGACGATCGCCGAATGAAGATCGACGATCGCCGAACGCAGCTCGACGATCTCAGGAAAAATCGTCGAACGCTGATTGACGATCTCAGCCAAAGTCGTCGAACGCAGGTCGACGATCTCATATACCTGACCTCAGCCATAGTCGACCGTCGAACAGAGCTCGACGATCTGACCCAAGATCGTCGAACGCAGCTCCAAGATCGTCGAACAGAGGTCAGAGCTCTGGAAACTTTTTCAAAGGCAAATCAAAATTGAATCCTAAGGGTTCCTCATCCCAAACCTTTAACCCTTATACTGAATGGATTTTACCTCCAAGGAGATATCATCCTGAAGGATATAAGAGTCAACATGGGATGTCTTTCATTTCTGAATTTAAAGGCTATCAACCTAGGCCCAAGGTAAACTTGGTCAAAAACAAGTAAATTGTTTTATGTGCAGGTGAAGACCTATCCAACATCTAACCAGCAATGGTACTTGGATAGTGGGTGCTCTAAGCACATGACAGGGAACAAGGACAACCTCACATCCTTCAGAGACAAGCTTGGACCCAAAGTTATCTTTGGTGATTCCAACTTTGGACAAACTAAAGGATATGGTGCAGTCCAGATTGGTTCAGTAACCTTCAAGAAGGTAGCTTATATAGAAGGACTGAAGCACAACCTAATCAGCATCAGCCAGCTGTGTGATGAAGGCTACCAGGTGACCTTCAGCAAAACCTTATGCAAAATCAAGTTAGAGGACAACACAACAGTGTTGACAGGTAAAAGGAAAGGTAACATCTACCTTAGTTCAGGTGTTGATTTTGAACACAAAGTTCTCAGGCGGTGTGGACTAACCCCAACCACAGATATTCCGTAGACCTGGATGGGGAAAGCCCAAATATGCTTGTTTGGCAATTAGTCTCAACACACCCCCGTCGCTGATAGTTACCAAATGTTTCTCATGGCACATGAAGAGATCTGCAGGACACCTAAATCTGGAACGCGATAGAACTATGATGCTAATTCAGTCTGTAGGTTTTATGGCATAAGAGATTAGGACACCTAAATCTTAGAACTATTGCTAGGCTATCTAAGGACAACCTTGTTAGAGGACTACCTTCTGGCCCCTACAAGAAGGAAGGACTCTGCAGGGCTTGTCAATTAGGCAAGCAAACTAAAAACAGATTTAAGTCACTTAATAAGAGTGATTCACCTAGGATATTGTATCTGTTACACATGGATCTTTTTGGACCCATCACAGTACAAAGCCTAGGAGGGAAATCCTACACTTTGGTAGTTGTAGATGACTTCTCTAGATTCACTTGGGTGTTCTTTCTAAGGAAGAAGTCTGATAACTTTAAGTGTCTGACAGAGTTTCTCAAATGCATACAGATTGAGTTCAGTACTCACATTGCCCTGATCAGAAGTGATCATGGGACAGAGTTTGATTCTCTTCTTATGCAAGAGTTCTGTCAGAGTGAAGAGATCAGGCATACTTTCTTAGCTCCTAGAACTCCTCAACAAAATGGGGTAGCTGAAAAGAAAAATAGAACCCTTATTGAATCTGCCACTACATTGTTGTCAGATGCTCATCTACCTCTATCCTTTTGGGCAGAGGCAGTGAACACCTCCAACTATGTGTTGAACAGAAGTCTGATACATAAACTAAAGGGAAAGACTCCCTATGAATTACTCAAAGGGAAGAAACCTAAAGTTGACTATTTTAGAGTATTTGGTTGTACTTGCTATATTCACAATAATGACAAGAAATATTTAGCAAAATTTCAAGCCAAAGCTGATGAAGGAGTGTTTCTGGGATACTCCATGATTAGCAAGGCCTATAGGGTCTATAATAAATCATCTTTGAAAATTGAGGAATCTGTTCACATCTCATTTGATGAAACTAACATGTCTTTCAAGGAGAAGATTTCTTCTACCATAGAACCTTTGCAGGAACACTCTCTAGTTGAAGATATGAACAAGTTACAGGCTGTTCAAGAAGAAGAAAGCAGTGAAGATGAAGGGAATGCTCAACACATTGAAGCACAACTTGAAGAGCCAGTTGTTGTACCACAAGAGGAAACAACAACACAGGTTGGTGAACAATCAACACCCCCTGTTGATTTAGTAACATCAAGAGACCATCCAATTTCCCAAATAAT
Organism: Platanthera guangdongensis; assembly: GCA_039583875.1. Taxonomy (NCBI): domain Eukaryota; kingdom Viridiplantae; phylum Streptophyta; class Magnoliopsida; order Asparagales; family Orchidaceae; genus Platanthera; species Platanthera guangdongensis. The sequence goes on along the minus strand of CM077159.1, from coordinate 11,078,215 downwards.
TGGAGAAATCTCAGCTGGTGTGCAAACCAGAAATCAGGTCAACCAAAACCTGTTGCACACCTGCTTCCTATCTCAAATTGAACCTCAGTCCATTCAAGATGCAGAGCAAGATCCACACTGGATCATTGCAATGCAAGAGGAGTTGCATCAATTTGAGAGGAACAAAGTATGGGAACTAGTGTCAAAGCCTAAGGATCATTCCATTGTTGGAACAAAATGGGTATTCAGAAACAAACTGGATGATCAAGGAGTAATTATAAGGAACAAGGCAAGGCTAGTTGCCCAGGGATACTCTCAAGAAGAAGGAATCGACTACGACCAGACTTTTGCACCTGTTGGAAGATTAGAAGCCATCAGGATTTTTCTAGCTTATGCAGCTCACAAAGGCTTCAGAGTATATCAGATGGATGTCAAAAGTGCTTTCTTAAATGGAGACATCAAAGAGGAAGTTTATGTCAAACAACCTTCAGGTTTTATCTCTCTAACTTATCCTGATTATGTTTTAGAGCATGGTATGAGACCTTAGCATGCTTTCTCTTGGAAAATGGTTTTATAAGGGGTAGAGTAGACCAAACTCTTTTTATTAGAACCCATAAGTCTCATACCCTACTAGTACAAATTTATGTAGACGATATCATTTTTGGTTCTACTGACTCCAAATTGTGCCGAAGGTTCTCTAACCTAATGCATTCTAAATTTGAGATGAGTAGCATGGGTGAGCTATCCTTCTTCCTAGGATTGCAAGTCAAACAACATGCTGAAGGCATCTTCATTTCTCAAACCAAATATGCAAATGAACTGGTTAAGAAATTTGGTATGTCTGAGGCATCTTGTATGAAAACACCCATGCCTACCAATGCTGTATTAGATGCTGATGAACATGGAAAACCTGTTGATCAGACAACATATAGAGCAATGATTGGCTCTTTACTGTATCTTACAGCTAGTAGACCAGATATAATGTTTGCTACATGCATATGTGCTAGGTTCCAAGTAAGCCCTAGAGAGTCACACCTCACTCTAGTAAAGAGGATTCTCAGGTATGTTAAGAGTTGTCCAAATCTAGGTCTCTGGTATCCAAAAGATTCAGCATTTGATTTAACTGGATTCTCAGATGCTGATTATGCTGGATGCAGAATTGACAGGAAAAGCACCAGTGGAACTTGTCAGTTCCTTGGTGACAGACTTGTCTCTTGGTTTTGTAAGAAACAAACATCTGTGTCAACTTCAACTGCTGAAGCTGAATATATGGCTGCAGGCAGTTGTTGCTCACAATTATTGTGGATTCAAAACCAACTCCTAGACTATGGTTACAACTTAGAGAAGTCTAAAATCTTTTGTGATAACACAAGTGCTATTTCCATAGCCCAAAATCCAGTCCTCCATAGTAGGACAAAACACATAGAGATTAGGCATCATTTCTTAAGGGATAATGTTGAAAAGAATAAAATTGAATTACAATATATCCCAACTGATTTGCAAAGGGGAGATATTTTCACCAAGCCTTTGGATGAAAAGAAACACACCTTCTTCCTAAATCAGTTAGGAATGTTAGATGGAGGAAGTCTTAAATAATATCCAAGATTTTGAAAGCTCAAAATTGACCAAGACTAGGCAAAAATTCTGATTTTTCTTAGTGTCTAGAATTTTTCTGATCTCTGAACTATGCTCGACGATTTCCCCTAAGATCGTCGAACGGAGATCGACGATTTCCAAAATCGTCGAACTGAGTTCAGCGCCTCTCAGATAGTATGAACTATCTCTTCCGGTCCACGATCGTCGAACGGCGATCGACGATTTAGTTCTCTGAACGATCGTCGAACGGAGCTCGACGCTCTCCAAGATCGTCGAACGGAGATCGACGATGTTGAAGACTCTTCAGATTCCTTTAGAAGCCCCGATCGTCGAACTGAGTTCAACGATCTTTCCAATTCTGCGTCGAACCCTAATATAAAACTCATTTTTCGCCGTCGTTCTCTCTTGCGCTTTCGATTTCTCTGCAGAATTTTCTTTCCCTCCAAACAGTTCTACGCTTGGTCGTTTTGTTTGTTGAGTTTTTGCAGGTACAATGGCTGTGTCAGTTGCAGTTCTTGCCGCAATGAAGTTCGGTGCTGGGTTCGACATTGATCTGGAATCCTTCAACACTACTGATCAGATTTTCCAAGACATACTGGGTTTGTTCAAAGACCAGAATCTGTCTGCCCTCATGACCACTAGAATCAAGCTAGCTTCAGATGAGATCAAAGAATGGGTTTACACTGCTCATAATCAAGACAACAACACAATAGTCGGGTCTATTGATGGAAATCAGGTACCCTTGACCCCCACAGTTTTAACAGAGGTTTTTGGACTGAGAAATGGAGAAGATACTGCTGAGTTGTCAGGAGAAGAGTTTTCTGAACTACTTGCCAGGATGGGTCATCCAGAGGGAAACCCTAGCAAGTTATTCAAAAGGAATCTGTCTGTTGAATACAGGTTCCTGATAGATGTAGTAGGGAAAGTGCTGCTTGCAAAGCACTCTGCACATGATACTATTTCCAGACATCAGCTCTGTATCATGGGAGCTCTGGTAGATAAGAAAAATCTGAACTGGGGAGAGGTCTTCTTTGACCTAATCAAGAAGAAAATAAACAAAAGTTTTGTTAATTTTGGAAGGATTCTTGGAGTTTTCCTGCAGACCAGCTGCCCTGCCTTGCTGGTCTCCTCTGGAGTTCACATCAATGCCTCCAAGAGACTAACCTGTGCCCTCTTTGGCAAGTGGGACAGGCAAATAAGCAAGCCTGGCAGGCCCTCCTCAAGTGCTCCTTCAGGCACAAGGACTCAAAGAGTCACTCTCCCACAGGTCACTGCTCCTGCAGAAGACTTGGCTGCTGCTGTTGCTGCCTCTTCTCCTCCTCCAATTCCAACCCTTCCCCTCCCATCCACCATTCCAGCTCCATCCCCCATTACCATATCCAGCCCATCTCCAACATCAACTCCAACTACAGCACCCATTCTACCTCCACCAGATGACCAATTCCACCCTCTGTTCTCATACCCTCCACCAGATATCACATCATCACCATCCATTCCATCCTTCACCCTCCTGGATGACTCCTATATGGATGATTCCTCATCCTCTCCTCCTGAGTTACCCTCCTCCTCCACTTCATTCCAAGATCTCCTACACCATATCATAGACCAACCTACTTTCACGCCATCCATATCCATCCCCTTGTCCTCCATATCCACCATCCCAACACCTCAGCCATCCATACCACCACTCTCCAGCCCTCCACTTCCAGCATCCCCAGCTGTTTCCCTTCCATCTACCTCTGCTCCAGCTATTGAGCAAGTAGACCTCTCAGCCCTAGCTGACAGGCTGTATGAGCTGATTGCCCCCAGGCTCTCTATCCTGTTAGAGACCTCCTTAGCTCCTCTACACCAGTCAGTGGCAGCTCTATCTGCCAGGCTCTCCTCCCTCTTCCCCCATGCAGCACCCACAGCAGTGTGCATTGATCCAGCTATCTCTGCATCTAGGCAGGGGGAGATGCCATATGAAGCAAGCTTTCATGTTGTTGCTGCTGCTGTTTCTGCTCCTACTGCTGATGATACTACTGCTGCTGCTGCTGATGTTTCTGTGTCTGCTGCTCCTTCTGCTCCTGTTGCTGTACCTCCTACTCCAGTTCTGGCAATAGACCTAAGGTCTTTGCTCTCAGCTTTTGATACTGCCTTTTTCAGCTGTCTGCCAGAGAGTAATGCTGTCCAGCCCACAGAAGACTTATCCAAGGCATTGGTGCCTTTCTCTTGCTGTGACCCCAGCATTATCTCCTCTTTTGTACATTCAGTGATTGCTGCTACTGAAGATGCTGCTGCTGCTGAGATTGGTCATATTGCTGCTGAGGTTCCAACTGATTCTGCTGAGCAAATATCCAAGGATTTTCCTATGTCAGAGGCCACTGAAATTGAGCCTGCTGCTGATTTTGATGATGTTACTGCTGTTATCAATGAAGTTGTTACTGCTATCACCTCTCCAGCTTCTGTGGCTGCTAGTGAATTTGTTGTTGAGAGTGAATCTGTTGTTTCTGCTGTAAGTGAGACTGTTACTGCTGCTGTCACCAGTCCAGTATCTGCTGTTGCTGCTGTATTTGCTTCTGTTGCACCCTCTCCATCTGTTGCTGTCCCTGCTGCTGTTGTTGCTTCTGCCTCATCTGCTGCTGTTCAACTGAAGAAAGACTTGATGAAGAAAATTGATGCTATATATGATGACCAGAGTTCTGAATCTGATGAATTTAAAACAGACTCTGATGATTCATCTGCTACTATTGCAAGGAAAAGGAAGGCAAGGAGCAAGGCAATGAAAAGGGTTCCTCCTGCAAAAGTCAAGGATAATAATGACATTCCTTATTATATTCTTCATAATTGCCCTATCTCTGAACATTGGATGCAATATTCTAAAAACCAGCTGAAGGCCATGAAGAAAAAGAGAAAATTTGAGAAGGGGTCTTCCCAATTCCAGCACCCTCATCCTCCTCCACCACCTCCTCCTGATGCAGGTGCAGCTGGAAGCTCTGCAAGTCAAGCCTCAGCTAGAAGTCAGGCTCCCTATCAACCCCATGCCAGATCCTACCAAAGGGAAGGCCAATCTAGGGGTTCATATTCTAGGAGAGGAGGATACAAGGGTAATCAGAGAGATATTCAAGTTTATTCCAAAGGGTACTCCAGGCAGCACCCATATTCTAGGGGAGGACATAGTCCTGCTGATACTACTTCTGGTCCTTTCCCCTACAAGCTAAAAGAGACAGTGTCTGTCAGGCCTCCTCAAGACAATTCTTCCAACATGTATGAGCCACCTGTACCATTTGAGGACCCTGAAAAAAATCCAGCTGCTTGGACTGCCAGGATGAAGGAATTGGCTGCACTGGATCAGATTAAGAAGGCCAAAGAACAAGGATTAGATTCTTCCAACATTTCTACAATGTCAGAACAAAGACAGAAAGAATTAGACAGATATGGCTCCAGTAAATTCTTTGATGTTGACAGATACATGGAGTTGCATCCGGCTGCTGTGGTTCCCAGGCCTACAAAGCAAACTTATTTGGGTGCAGCAGATGACACCAGGTCCAACAAAGAAGCCCTAAACCCTAACAGAGAAATCAAAATGGTTAAAGGCAAAGAGAAGAAATGACTTTGTAAGGTGACAGTTTCTGAATTTCTGATTATCTGGATGCCACATATATATATATATATATATATATATATATATATATATATATATATATATATATATATATATATATATATATATATATATATATATATATATATCTGTGATGTTTCTGCAATGTCTAGCTGTTGTTTTCATGTTTTACTGATTGTATGTTATTATTTGAATTTACCAAAGTCTGTAAATAATAATCCTAACCCAAATAGGGGGAGATTGTTGGAACACCCTATTACTAATTTGGGTCAGGATCACTATGTCTCTAGGAACCTTTGCTTGACCTCCTGTATAGCTTAAAAGGTCAATTAGAATTGAGTCTAAGAGTTAGAAGTCTAGGTTTGGAAGCTGCCCTGAAGACCAAGTTTTTCTGTCTAGAGACTAAGTCTGATCGTCGAGCTCAGCACGACGATTCGTCGAACGCCGGTCGACGATCGTCTAACTCAACTTCGACAGATCGTCGAACTCCATTCGACGATCGCTGAGCTCAACTTCATAATATCGTCGAACTCCATTCGACGATCGGTGAGCTCAGTTCGACGATTTTGACTCTGCTTTGGAACTTTATCTCTGAGCTCAGTTCGACGATCTTTGAGCTCAGATCGACGATTATTTTGATGCTTAAGATTTCCAGATCGCTGAGCTCAGCTCGACGATAACAGAGCTCAGTTCGACGATTTCAGATAACTTCCAGAATTCAAATTCAAATCAGTTAGGAGTTATTCTGCAATTAATTCAGAGATTTGCTAGCCGTTTTCATTCAATTCTGGAGCAAGTTTCAAGGGACTTTTCAAGGAATAATTCTGTGGACTTTCCTCAAAAAGAGATTATGCAATTAGGGATGCAATCAATACAGTCCAACGGCTATCCTTGACAGAGAATAATATTCTATTCAGGACCAGAGAATAAAAGACAGAATGTTTTTGAATCTACAAGAACAAGAAGAATAGAACACACAATATACAGAGAGAGAATACAGATTACAGAGACTCACTCAAAAATCTTCTGTCAAAAAGAATTCTGAAGAACACTCATCAAAGAGATCAAGCTTTCAAAAATCTTCAGATCTCTTCAGCTTTCAAAGTGTTCAAGGCCAACATCATTTCAAGACTCCAGACACTCAACATTTCAGCCATTGCTGAAACCATCTATTGCTGGAGTTCTATCTTTGAAGGCCTATCACCCTCAGCAAAGCTTTTCTTCCTGAAGATCTCAAGGACTCAGGGGGAGCTTTGACATCAATCCACATAGTCTTCTCAGTTGTTTGAGAAAGAGAAGACTGCCATCAATCTCTCACCCCCACTCTGTAAAGGGTTTTTCAAACTCCCTTCAAAAGTTTGAGCCTGGTTTTTGAGCACCTTGTCAAAAGCTCATTGGTGGCAAGACACCTGATCAAAAAATCTGCTTTGGTTTTTGAGCACCTTATCAAAAGCTCATTGGTGCCCAGGACACCTGATCAACTCATCCTGCAGTGGATTCCTACCTAGGGTGGTACAAGAGTGGATGTACCCAAGTTTGGGGAACCACTATATTTCCTTGTGTCTTCTGGTTCTGCTTGCTTTCATTTTTGTTTCTGGCCTTGATTTTTCTGTGCTTAGTGTTTTATTTAACTTAGTAGTGTGGTTAAATTTTTTATTGCTTCCTTGCTCACACATATTACAACAATTGTTATAAAAGCTTGTAAAAATTTTTAAAGCACCATATACTCTATTCACCCCCCTCTAGAGTATATCAGATCTAGTTGCACTTTCAAAGCCTTCGGTGAAGGTGCCGACGAACTCCTCCTTCCCGCTGCCGGGGCTCAGTTCTCTGTATGGCGATGGACCTACGGCGGCCCTGGGCGGGTCCTCCTCAAATCCGACGGTGGTTGACTCCTTCGAAGATGACGGCGGCTCTGGGCCGGTCTTATGCTAGCAGCGGTGGTGTTGACGCTGCTGGATCTGGAGCGACAAAGGATGTTGCAGGGACGAAACCCCCTAACTAGCTTGGCGGTAGATCTAGACCAGAAACTGCTGGATCTGGCTTTTTCTGCGCAGATCTGTGTGGATCTGACCTTTCCGGTGGCAGGGCGGGAGGCTCCTGGGCCAGACATGGCGCGACGGTACCACCTTTAGTGATGGAGGTTGACTACGACGGCCCTGTAGTGGCGGATCTGAGCGGATCTGGGTCCGATGGTGGCGGTGCGGGGTCCTCCTGGCCCGGATCTGGTGGATACCCTTCCCCGGTGACGGTTGCAGTCAACGACGGCGAGGCAAATGTGGAACTGATGGCGGTGGGTAGGGGTCCGGGGCCTGCAAATGTCTTACCTGCCATAGGTGTGGTAGATCTTAATATGGCGGCCGACTTTATATCCCTCCAACCGTCCAGAATGATGCGGACAGGTATACCTAACACCCCATGGGAGAGTCTGGGTGTGTGTGTTGTTGATGATGTGGTGGTTGATGCCACTGGCAATGAACCAAGGGTGTTTGGATGTTCATTGACAGCGGGCGGCGTGATTCCTGAAGCAGGGGAACACAGCGGTGGCGAGCCAAGGGTGTTTGGAGACTCGTCATCGTTGTAGGCGGGTGGATATCGGTTGGGAACGGCAGACCTAAACAATGTAATTATTTTTTCAAAAACAAAACTGGCCGGTGGTGGGTCTGGAGCACGACCACAGACGCAGTTTGTGGAGACAACTAGTGCGGATTAACCGGTGGACATGGACAACGGTGCTCAGCTGGATGATGCAGAACTTGATGTCATGGAGGAGGCCTTTGACCCACTAGCTGGAGGTGTAGCCACGAAGAGTTAGACCCAGTCTACCAGCATGGCCACGAATGTGGTTGAACGATGTAACGCCGTCCCTGGTCAAGCTCCGTTGCCGGATAACCCTGCTACTACTTGTGTTGGTGTTGTTGGTGTTGATGCTGGCTCGAATTTTTGGGATGGTGTGGGGCGGCCCGCTGCTGGATGGTTCTCTGCGGATCAACGGATTGCCCAGCAGGGCGGACCCGAGGTGGCCAGGACCCCGCCCGCATCATGGCCGCTAGGACAATCTTCTTCTCTTCCGTCCTGGGGTGCTGGCGGTGCTGCTAATGCCTTGGCTAAACTCCCACCGCTTGTAACGCCCCGAAACTCAAAGGAGTAAAGGGGGACGTTTTGGGCCAGTTTGGGTTCTGGCTGCAGGCACACGGCCTGGGACAGGGGCGTGTCCCAGGGCGTGTCAAGCATGTGTCGACACTGAGACGGGAAGTCGACACTTTGGTCTCGACATTGTGTCGAGACTGGGCACACGGCCTGCAACACGGGCGTGTCGCATGGCGTGTCGACCCGTGTCGACACTTAGCCGCGAAGTCGACACTCTACTTCGACAAAGTGTCGAGACATGGTACACGGCCTGCGACACGGGCGTGTCGCAGAGCGTGTCAACCCGTGTCGACACTCGTCCCGGGGAGTCGACACTTTGGTCTCGACATTGTGTCGAGATAAGGCACACGGCCTAGGACACGGGCGTGTCCAAGGCCGTGTCATCAGGTCGACGATCTTCGCTCGACGAAGTGTCGAGTGTCGAGACCGTGAACACGGCCTGGGGTCCAGGCGTGTTGAGGTGACACAGGTAAGGACACGGGCGTGTCCTAGAACCCGTGCAGTGCTCGGCTTGATTTCGGGGAAAAATGATGGGGGTATACGGCCGGCCACACAGCCGTGTCAGGTGGAACACGGGCGTGTCAGCTCGAACACGAGCGTGTTCAATACCCGTGTGTTGTTCCAGGTGATTCGATTTTGACGGCGAATGAGGCACACAGCCCTGGACACGGGCGTGTGCCAGGCCGTGTTCGGTCCAGATTGGGCATTTCAGTCCCGAATCAAAGCCGTTCGTTTCCTTATTTTGAGATCCAACGGCCGGGGGTTGTTCCTGAAGGGATATACCCGGGATTGGACTTAGAAACCCTCACTTTTCATGAGTGGTTAGCTTTCTAAAACCTTAGAGAAAGTAGAGAGCCAAGGAAGGAAGAAGGAGTTATATCCGGCCATTGCAGGAGCTTCGGAGCTCCGAATCGCGAGCCAACTCCGGATCCACGGAGGCAAAGCTAGTGCGGTGCTTTTCATCCGTTTACTTTTCAATGGCTCCAAAGAGGAACGCTAGGGTAACGATCCTCATCTTGAGCATGAGTAGCTCTCTTTTTTTGCATAGGAAGCCTGCTCTCGTGAGTTTGCGGAGAGTTGGAGGCGTTCCTTCGGGTAGATATGTGAAGTCCCTGTTGTTTAGAGTCTGTAAGCGAGAACGAACATAGGCATGATGTGTGAAGCCTACCCAGACATGTTGGTCTGGATCGGTGATGTTGCATTGCATAAATGCCGGAGAAGACTCCGTGCTATGGATTGTTTTTCGGGTTTTCTATGCGGTAGATTGCAGCAGGGAGCCTTGGGGACTAACCCAAAGGTGCACCCGGAAAACTGGGCGGATACGAGATCTTGCCAACTTGGTGGCCTGAGAGCCAACTTGAACATAACCGAGTTATGTGTATTGTGATAGATGGGACTCGGTGGAAGTTTGACCCGCGCAAATGGCTTAAATTGTCGTTGCGATGTGAGCACGGGTTAGATGGAACCGTACCCATTCTATGTCGTTCAGTTAAAGAGACCTAAAGGCACGTGGCACTTGCCGTTGGCATAGATTAGGGTCTTCGACGGTCAATGACTTAAATTGTCGTGACCCAGGCCAAGAAGACAAATTGCTCATAGGTTTGGCCGTCTTAGTGGCGGTGGTGAGTCCGGAATGTCTATGGCTTTAATTGACGTGACATCGACCGGTTCATCGAGAATGTGCCCTGAGAGCACGGGGCGTGTGCCCGTGCGAGCCAACGTCTGTGACGAAATGGCTATATGTTTATATTGCTCGCTTATGCTAATGAAATGCAGGGAAGGAGCATCGCCGCCCCGAGGTGGGGGCGGGATCGTTATAATTTGGTCAGCATTGCTGACCGTTGCCTTGTTTTGCCACCGTGCGGTGGTTTGTTGCTTGCAAGTGCAGCTGGACCAAGCGGTCAATAACGGGCTAAAGCCCGAATGCGAAGCCGGCCCTTGAAGGCCTAATTGGAAGTGTTTACTGTTTTATTCATGTGTGACCGGCCTGCGTGCCGTGGTTTGTAAAACATGTAATTTAAAGTGAAACATTTTGTAAAGCCTTAAGGCTTATTTTGGGTATTTTGTATAACATTCCTATTTTGTATTAGTGGACATTCGTGCTTTAATGTTGGGTTCTTTGTTACAACTTTTATAAACTGCTTCCGCTAGAATGCTCTGTGTAGGACGTTGAGATTGGTTGGATGGTTTCCATAAGTAACCACCCGGTCTGTCTGTAGTATATGGCGCCGGGCCCCGGCCGGACCTACTGCTATATGCTATGCGACGGATAGGGGGTGTTACAATTTGGTATCAGACTACTGGTTTTGGTCGTGCTTAAACTGAATTCGTGGGCGAATTCTTTTTAAGGGGTGGTGAGCACATTGTGTGCGTCATCGTTATAATGGTAAAAGAACCCATGAATGTCCACTTAGGAATGAAAATACTCGTGTTTGAGGAACCTGCGTGTTCCCATAATTGCTGTTTGTAATTTTATTTGGTCGCTTAACGGTGTTTTGTACCACTATAGGTGACTAGAAGTGGTGTTGGACCGTCAGAACACCGAGTTTCTGAGGCTAGTAGTGCACCGGATGTTGCTCCTACAACACCTCTATCGGCTGAGAATATTCGATGGGTGGCTGAAGCGGTGTTGGCCGTGATAAATGCGCAGCCTGCAAGGCAGACGCAGTAGCCCGCTCCTGCGATGGAGCAAGAACCTCTTCAAGAGGCTGAGCCGAGGAGAGTGGAGCAAGTGGTTGTGGAACCGGTGGTGCCAAGGAGGGCAACTGAGAGGCAGCTCAAGCATGTAATGAGCTTTAACCCTCCGTTATTCTCGGGGTTGGGAACCCCATCTCAGGCTGAAGACTGGCTCTCCAGGGTGAAGAGAGTCATGACAGCGACGGAGACGGAGGAGTGGCAAATGACCACCATCGCTACGTTCCTTCTGGACGGTGAAGCGAGGATGTGGTGGGAAGGATTGGAGCTGCATCATTTGAGAGGTAGACAACTGATAGACGTTCCGATGGAAGAGTTCTCGGGATTGTTCTTAACAAGATACCTCCCTTCTACTCAGAGGATTTCGATGGAGAACGAATTTCTGAAGTTGGTTCAGGGTGAGAAGAGCGTGGATGAATATCTCCATGAGTTCACTCGTTTGAGTTGATATGCTAGCTCCACCATCGTGGATGAGGAGCGCAAGACTAATCGCTTCTATGAAGGCTTGAGGGATGAGTTGAGACTACTACTTTCGGGGCTGATGACGCAGGGTTTCTTAACCTTGGTCAATACTGCCTGGTCCTTGGAGAAGGACATGAAGAATGTACAAGCAAAGAAAAGCTTGGGTGAGAAGAAATCTGAATTCAAAGTGCCGACTACTTCAAAGTCCGACTATCGGAGGTCTTTCAAGAAGCATAGGAATTCGGGTCCAGCTCCTTCTGGTGCTTCTGGGGCGACTACGAGTCGGACCCCGGGCACGTGTTTTACATGTGGAAAGACGGGGCATTTCGCTCGTGATTGTTGGAGCGGACGTCCTAAGTCCGAGAGAAGGCCAGGAGCTACTTATGAAGAGAAGGGAAAGGCGGTGGAGTCGACCGCATCCCATTATGCTCCGACCCAACCAAGGGTCTACAATCTTGGCCAACAGGAGGCCATCAAACAAGCTGATGTGGTGACAGGTACGGTTTAATTTATAGCAAGTCAATTTCTTTAAATACTTGTTATGCACATGTTACCTTACCACTGCTTGTTTAGGATTTGTATTAATTTGTGAAAATCCGGCACGAGCACTCTTCGATACGGGAGCCTCACACTCCTTGTCCAAAGGATTTATATCACGCATCGGAGTCCCTTCTTCGATGGCGAAGGATAAGTTGGATGTGTTGTTGCCCAATGGTTGTTCGATGCGAGCGGATAGGATCTGCGATGTTAAGCTTCGTATAGGGAATCAGGAGTTCGACCTGCGGGCGTGTTTACTTCCGTTGGTGGAGTTTGACGTCATATTTGGCATGAACTGGCTCTCGGAGCAGCAGGCCCATATAGATTGCGGTAGCGAGCAAGTCAAGCTGGGAGCAAGTCGTGAGACGACTTTTACGGGCTTAAAGGGGTCGAGCAAGACGTTGATGTCTGCTCTTCAGGTGGTGAAGGCGGTTCGTGCTGGAGCAGAACTTTTCTTTACACTAGTGGAGGTTGCAAAGCCGAAGCCCGCGTTGGATTGTATTTCAGTGGTATCGGAATACCCTGATGTGTTCCCCACAGATCTCCCTGGAGCCCCGCCTCAACGCGAGATAGATTTTACGATTGAGCTAGTGCCAGGTGCAAAGCCTGTGTCACGGTCTCCTTATCGGCTAGCGCCTAAGGAAATGGCGGAACTGAAAGTTCAACTGTAAGAGTTGTTGGAGCAAGGGTATGTGCGCCCGAGTTCTTCGCCTTGGAGCGCACCGGTCCTCTTTGTTAAGAAGAAGGACGGAAGCTTGAGGCTATGTATTGATTATCGGGAGCTCAACAAGCTGACGGAGAAAAACAAGTACCCGATCCCCCGGATTGATGATCTCTTTGATCAGTTAGTCGGGTCGACGGTGTACTCGAAGTTGGATCTCATGGCTGGGTACTATCAGCTGCGAATAAGGGAGAGTGATATCCCGAAGACGGCGTTTAGTACGAGATACGGGCATTATGAGTTTACGGTCATGCCGTTTGGGCTGACTAATGCGCCGTCAGTGTTCATGTATTTGATGAACAGGACTTTCAGGGAGTACTTGGACCATTTCGTGATCGTCTTCATCGACGATATTTTGGTGTACTCGCAAAGTGAGGAAGATCACTTCAAGCATCTTCATTTGGTATTGGAGACGCTAAGGAGAAATCAGTTGCATGCCAAGTTCTCGAAGTGCGAGTTTTGGCTATCCTCAGTGGCGTTCCTCGGGCATATAGTAAGTGGAGAGGGTATTGTTGTGGATCCGGTGAAGATTGTTGCGATACGGGAGTGGCCTGAGCTTGTTACGGTAGCGGAAGTTCGGAGTTTTCTGGGGCTTACCGGCTATTATAGGCGCTTCGTAGAGAACTTCTCGCGGATAGCTTTGCCTCTCACTACTTTGACGAGAAAGGAGCATAAGTTCGTTTGGACGCCGGAGTACGCGCGAGCTTTTGAGGAGTTGAAGTGTCGGTTGACCACGGCGCCTGTGCTGAGTTCGTCATGTGGGACCGAAGGCTATGAGATTTATAGTGATGCTTCGGGCAGCGGTTTGGGTTGCGTGCTACTGCAACACAGAAGTGTAATAGCTTATGGCTCGAGACAGCTAAAAGTGCATGAGAGGAATTATCCGGTCCATGATTTGGAGTTAGCGGCCGTGATTTTTGCCTTGAAGCTGTGGAGACACTATTTGTACGGTGTGAAGATTGATATCTACACCGATCACAAGAGCCTGAAGTATCTTATTGATTAGAAGGATCTGAATATGCGGCAGCGTAGATGGATGGAGTTCTTGGGGGACTATACATTCAAGATCCACTACGTGCCTGGCAAAGGGAATGCGGTTGCGGACGCGTTGAGTCGCCGAGCCCCAGCTCAAGCCAATTGGCTATCGGTGCACGATGAGCGGTTGGTGCGAGAGTTGGAGGCGTTGGAGATTGTTTGTGTGGATAGACAATCAGGAACTGAAGCAGTTCTGAATTGGACTGAAGTCCAATATGACCTGGCTGATCGTATTCGGCAGGCTTTGGATATGGATGCTCATATGAAGCAGTTCATGGTAGAGGCTCTGGATGGGTCAAATTCCCAATTCGTCGTGGAGGATGGATTACTTTGGAAAGACGGTCGTCTGTGCGTCCCAAATGTGGGTAATTTGCGGGTGGAGTTGTTGTACGAGACACACCATACCAAGTACTCGATTCACCCGGGGAGCACGAAGATGTACCGTGATGTGAAGAAACTGTTTTGGTGGCCGGGTTTGAAGAAGGATGTGACGCTATATGTAGCAAAGTGCCAAACTTGCGCCTTGGTAAAGGCGGAGTGCCAAAAGCCGGGAGGATTTCTTAAGTCCTTGCCTATTCCGGAGTGGAAATTTGACGACATCTCTATGGACTTTGTGCACGGTTTGCCAAGGTCGCAAAAGGGGAACGACGACATTTGGGTGATCGTGGATCGATTAACGAAGGTGTCGCATTTTATTCCGCATAGGAAGGATGATCCGGTGGAGAAGTTGGCAAAGCTTTATGTGGATAACATAGTACGGCTTCATGGTGTGCCCCGCAGCATCGTGAGTGACCGAGATGGTCGGTTCACGTCCAACGATTGGAGGCTAGTGCAACAAATGTTGGGAACAAGGCTGAAATTCAGCACAGCCTTCCATCCGCAAACGGATGGGCAGACCGAGAGGGTCAATAGAACCATGGAAGACATGCTTCGCATGTGTGTCTTGGATTTTGGAAAGCAATGGGAAGACCACCTTTATTTTGTGGAGTTCGCCTACAACAATAGCTACCAAGCGAGTATTCAAATGGCGCCCTTCGAGGCCCTATATGATAGAAAATGTCGCACGTCGTTGTCTTGGTTAGAAACGGGTGAGTCAAAGTTGTATAAGCGATCGGAAGTGGAGGATGCTAATTCTTTGGTGAGAACCATTCGGGAGAGGTTGCTTACCGCTCAGGACCAGCAAGCAAAGTACTATAATGCCAAGCACAGGAACGTGGAGTTCGCTGTGGGCGATTATGTATACTTAAAGATCAAGTCGTTCAAGGGTGTCTCGCGGGTGCGGCGATTGAAAAAGTTAAGCCCGAGATACCTTGGACCGTTGAGGTTCTGGAGTGAGTTGGTGAAGCAGCCTATCGGTTGAAGCTTTCAGTGGAGCTTAGTGTATTACATGATGTATTCCATATTTCGGTACTTCCGAAGGCGGTGCAAGAGCCTATGCAAGTGATCGCGGTCAATCAAGTGCCGGTGGATAGTGGGCTAACGACAAAGGTCAAGCCCGTGCGGATTGAGGACTCGGAGGTCAAGCGGCTACGCAATAAAGACATCGGGATGGTCAAGGTTCGGTGGGACAATTGCGGTCGTGAGGAGCTCTCTTGGGAGCGAGAGCAGACTATGCTTGACGAATATCCGGAGTTGTTCCGCTCAGGTACAAATTTTGGTTTTGTACATGTCTTTCCTTTATGTAATTTCGTGGATGAAATTCTTTTAAGAGGGGGAGAGTTGTAACGCCCCGAAACTCAAAGGAGTAAAGGGGGACGTTTTGGGCCAGTTTGGGTTCTGACTGCAGGCACACGGCCTGGGACACGGGCGTGTCCCAGGGCGTGTCAAGCCTGTGTCGACACTGATATGGGAAGTCGACACTTTGGTCTCGACATTGTGTCGAGACTGGGCACACGGCCTACGACACGGGCATGTCGCAGGGCGTGTCGACCCGTGTCGACACTTAGCCGCGAAGTCGACACTCTGCTTCGACGAAGTGTCGAGACATGGCACACGGCCTGCGACACGGGCGTGTCGCAGGGCGTGTCAACCCGTGTCGACACTCGTCCCGGGGAGTCGACACTTTGGTCTCGACATTGTGTCGAGACAAGGCACACGGCCTAGGACACGGGCGTGTCCAAGGCCGTGTCATCAGGTCGACGATCTTCGCTCGACGAAGTGTCGAGTGTCGAGACCGTGAACACGGCCTGGGGTCCAGGCGTGTTGAGGTGACACGGGTAAGGACACGGGCGTGTCCTAGAACCCGTGCAGTGCTCGGGTTGATTTCGGGGAAAAATGATGGGGGTACACGGCCGGCCACACGGCCGTGTCAGGTGGAACACGGGCGTGTCAGCTCGAACACGGGCGTGTTCAATACCCGTGTGTTGTTCCAGGTGATTCGATTTTGACGGCGAATGAGGCACACGACCCTGGACATGGGCGTGTGCCAGGCCGTGTTCGGTCCAGATTGGGCATTTCAGTCCCGAATCAAAGCCGTTCTTTTCCTTATTTTGAGATCGAACGGTCGGGGGTTGTTCCTGAAGGGATATACCCAGGATTGGACTTAGAAACCCTCACTTTTCATGAGTGGTTAGCTTTCTAAAACCTTAGAGAAAGTAGAGAGCCAAGGAATGAAGAAGGAGCTAGATCCGGCCATTGGAGGAGCTTCGGAGCTCCGAATCGCGAGCCAACTCCGGATCCACGGAGGCAAAGCTAGTGCGGTGCTTTTCATTTGTTTACTTTTCAATGGCGCCAAAGAGGAACGCTAGGGTGACGATCCTCATCTTGAGCATGAGTAGCTCTCTTTCTTTGCATAAGAAGCCCGTTCTTGCGAGTTTGCGAAGAGTTGGAGGCGTTCCTTCGGGTAGATATGTGAAGTCCCCGTTGTTTAGAGTCCGGAAGCGAGAACGGACATAGGCATGATGTGTGAAGCCTACCCGGACATGTTGGTCTGGATCGGTGATGTTGCATTGCATAAATGCCGGAGAAAACTCCGTGCTATGGATTGTTTTTCGGGTTTTCTACGCTGTAGATTGCAGCAGGGAGCCTTGGGGACTAACTCAAAGGTGCACCCAGAAAACTGGGCGGATACGAGATCTTGCCAACTTGGTGGCCTGAGAGCCAACTTGAACATAACCGAGTTATGTGTATTGTGATAGATGGGACTAGGTGGAAGTTTGACCCGCGCAAATGGCTTAAATTGTCGTTGCGATGTGAGCACGGGTTAGATGGAACCGTACCCGTTCTATGTCGTTCGGTTAAAGAGACCTAAAGGCACGTGGCATTTGTCGTTGGCATAGATTAGGGTCTTCGGCGGTCAATGACTTAAATTGTCGTGACCCAGGCCAAGAAGACAAATTGCTCATAGGTTTGCCCGTCTTAGTGGCGGTGGTGAGTCTGGAATGTCTATGGCTTTAATTGACGTGACATCGACCGGTTCACCGAGAATGTGCCCTGAGAGTACGGGGCGTGTGGCCGTGCGAGCCAACGTCTATGATGAAATGGCTATATGTTTATATTGCTCGCTTATGCTAATGAAATGCAGCGAAGGAGCATCGCCGCCCCGAGGTGGGGGCGGGATCGTTATAATTTGGTCAGCATTGCTGACTGTTGCCTTGTTTTGCCACCATGCGGTGGTTTGTTGCTTGCAGGTGCAGCTGGACCAAGCGGTCAATAGCGGGCTAAAGCCCGAATGCGAAGCCGGCCCTTGAAGGCCTAATTGGAAGTGTTTACTGCTTTATTCATGTGTGACCGGTCTGCATGTCGTGGTTTGTAAAACATGTAATTTATAGTGAAACATTTTGTAAAGCCTTAAGGATTATTTTGGGTATTTTGTATAACATGCCTATTTTGTATTAGTGGACATTCGTGCTTTAATGTTGGGTTCTTTATTACAACTTTTATAAACTGCTTCCGCTAGAATGCTCTGTGTAGAACGTTGAGATTGGTTGGATGGTTTTCATAAGTAACCACCCGGTCTGTCTGTAGTATATGGCGTCGGGCCCCGACCGGACCTACTGTTATATGCTATGCGATGGATAGGGGGTGTTACACCGCTACCCCTCAAGCAAATGGAGGAAACGACGGAATTCTTTGATGGCGATGGCGATGTTGTGTTGATGGATGATGCTGTTGCAGAGAAATTTATCACCCAGTTTGAATGCGCCATCATTGGTAGGCTCTTAGGACAAAATATCCCACCTCACGTCTTGGCATTCGAACTGTGGCGACGTT
This sequence comes from Platanthera guangdongensis, assembly GCA_039583875.1. Classification (NCBI taxonomy): domain Eukaryota; kingdom Viridiplantae; phylum Streptophyta; class Magnoliopsida; order Asparagales; family Orchidaceae; genus Platanthera; species Platanthera guangdongensis. Next base: position 11,060,225 of record CM077159.1, on the reverse strand, counting down.
GGGAAAAATACTGTCAGTTCAAGCTCACTGTGGTTAGTTTCGAGTGCTTCCTCTGTGTATTCGAGTCCACGTTGACTTGTGACGAAATTCTGCGTAATGGAAGATGGCAAATTGGGGGTTTTATCCTGGGTTTGGACGTGTGGACTCCTGACTTCCACCCTGCTAGGCTGTCGGCGATCAGCACCCCAATCTGGATTCGTTTTCCTAACCTCCCACTGCCATTCTGGGACCCAAAAAATATCAGTCGGATTGCGTCCAAGGAGGGGGAGCCGTTGTAGATTGATGGAATGAACAAATCGCTCGGGCGAATGGAGTATGTGCACGTCTGTGTCAAGGTTAACCTCGCTATACTGTTACCACTTGGTGTCCAGGTTAAGAGCCGCTTCCAGAATGTTTTCCAGAAAGTGGAGTACGAGGGGTTGAAGATACTATGTTTTCAATGCGGGTGTGTTGGTCATAGAGCGGAGGATTGCCCATCTCTGGCTACCACTGCCAGTACTGCTGGCTTGGTGGCTGCAGCGCGGCCAGAGCCACCGCATGTTCCACTGTTGGTGGTGGCGCCCACGACTGGCGGCGACATGATGATCTACAATGCTGAGGCGGAGCCTAGCACCTCGCGGGGATGCAGTAGGAGCAACGGGGTGGTGAATTCTGATACTACAGAGGAAGTGGGCTATGGCTCATGGACCCTGGTGCAACGCAGGGCAAGATCGTTGCTTGGTTGGCTCCTTTGGTGGCCCCCGGGTTGGATGAGACCATGGCTGAGAACGGTGGGGGAACTGGACGTGGGCGTGGTAGAAGATGTCGGGGTATAGGTGGTAGAAGTGAAGGAGCGACAAGAACGGATGGGCTTCTAACTGATACGAATGAAAGGCCTTTGGCGGCCAGGAATGGTGGGCTTTTGATGAGTAAGGATGATGGGCCGGCTGGCCTACCAGCTCAAGATAGGGGTGTGATGACGGGGGGTCCCCGAGGGGGAAGTTTATCAGGAGAAAAGGGGAAGGAGAGGACAGCTCTGGCACCTAATGGGGGCCCGACCAGGAACTTGGGGACTACCCGCTCCCCACAGAATGGGCTGGGGCGACCCACTAGAGAGGATCGTTATGCACTGATAACTGAACAAGATGACGCACCACCAACAAATGAAGTGGTTATGGAGCCGGCAGTGGGGACTGGGAATTTGGGGCGGGTGGTAGGCACTACTGATGTGGATACATCTACCACGCAGGCACATGAAAGCCTGGCTGTGGGGGATTCTGGACTGAGAGACTGGTGGACCGGGTTGCCCGGTGGTCAACACAATGTTGTTAGATCTGATGTGGAGAAGGTGGTAAAGCATGGTAGGCAGCCACCGTCCAGAGCTCATCTTTTTGCGAAGGCGGCCCGACTAGAGGCCTATAAGGGAAATAATGCTACAAACTACAAAAACTGGCGGGGTGGCAGGTTGTCACGTGGCGGGGACGCATCATCTTTGGTTCTCAATGTCTAGCATCAAGTGGTGGAATTGTAGGGGGTGCCGAAGAAAGGAACGCGCAACTACCTTCGTGACCTCATCCTGCAACATAGGTTGGGGTTGGATGGCCTGCTCGAGACCAAGGTTGAGATCTTGCTGCACTCGGAAATTGACATACTGGCTTGGCGTGGTGTGGGAGGAATGTGCCAAGCTGGATATGTCTACACCTACCATAATCGGTGGTGACTTTAACTCCGTTCTCCGACATGATGAAAAAAGGGGTGGTAGTGGGGTTAACATAAGCAAAGGCCCTCTTGAATTTTCCAACTTCATCTCTTTATGCAACCTTCATGAAATACCATTTACTGGGAATGAATTCACTTGGTGCAATAACGCTGGCCCAGCATCCAGAATCCTATCCAGGCTTGACCGAGTTTTACTTAGCTCGTCGGCGTTAATGAATTTCCCTGGCTCCATTGCGCACCATCTGCCAAGAATTGGTTCAGATCATGCTCCTTTGCTCTTAGAAATTGACAAGCTACAATTCAAGTCTGCGGGCCGATTGAAGTTTGAGGAGATCTGGCTATTGGCGCCGAATGTTTTTCCTGTTGCACGGGGGGCCTGGATGAAACGGGTTGCGGGCAGCCCTTGGAAAATCCTTGTGGATAAGTGCGCGAGAACTATAAGGGCCCTTGCGCGTTGGAGTAAATACAACGCCAAGGCTGAGATTGAAAAAGCTAAAAGGGTGGAAGAAGAGATAGAGCAAATTCAACTTTGTAAAGCGTCCATGTCCTTAAATGATTCAGTGCTGATGATGCTTAGGGGGCTTGTTGCCAACTATAATGAAATCCAATTAAAGCTTGAAGCCTGGTGGTGGCAGCGTGCGAAAAGCAACTAGCAGGACCACAGAGACCGAAATTCTGCCTTCTTCCATGCGGCCGCGACCCAGCGAAAGCATGAAAACAGGATTTTCTAAATTTGCCTCGGCGAAGAAACTATAACTGATGAAACTCTAATTTCGCAAGCTTTTGTCAGGCACTTCTCATCAAGATGGACACTGATCGACTCTATACGGGACGACGATCTACCAAGGCCGCTAAATATAATTAATGATGAGCATGCCCAGGCCCTCTTGCTCCCCATCAGTGATGCTGAAATCAAGCACGTTGTCTTCTTGTTTGGCCACAACACAGCCCCGGGATTTGATGGAGTCTCACACTCTTTTTTCACACATTTTTGGAACCTCACAGCACCGGAAATATCTGTCTCAATCAAGGATTTCTTCCTAACTGGGCGGATGGAAAAAAGCTGGAAGGACACCCTAATTATGCTTATCACAAAGTCCCCCCTTGCCAACAAGCCTGAGCTCTACATGACGATCAGCCTTTGCTCTTCGATCTACAAGGTTGCGGCTAAAATTATTGCTAACCGTATGAATCCGATCCTGCGCAACATAATCTCTGATGAGCAAGCCGCGTTTGTCCTGGGCCGGCTGCTCTCGGACCATTGCTTAGTGGCTCAGGAGATCTTTCACTGCCTGCACACGTCGGAATGCAAGTGTGGATATATGGCTGTTAAGTTGGACATGGAAAAGGCCTTCAATAGAATCCAATGGAGTTTTCTTCGCCGTGCTCTTCAATCCTTCAATTTCCCGCAGGCATGGATAAACTTGATTATGGAGTGTGTCTCTTCTCCAAGATATGGACTGCTCATCAATGGGGCCAAATCTGAGTGGATCAATGCCTCGTGCAGTCTAAGACAGGTTTGCCCGCTTTTGTCGTACCTCTTCATTCTCTGCTCTGAATTTATGTCAATCCTCATTAAGCAAAGCAACTACCCAGGCCTGGGAATCAAGGTTAGCCCGTCAGCTCAAAAAATTTTGCATTTATTATTTGCTGATGACACCATTCTTTTTGGCTCGGCCACCATCGGGACGGCTAAGGAAATATCTTCCATTCTATTGTATTATTGTGTTATGTCAGGGGAAGCAATCAACGCCCACAAATCCAGTATCATCTTCGGACTAAAGATTCTGCACGGCTCCAAGACCAGCATCCTAAATGAACTTGGAGATAAAAAAGTCAAAGCTTTCAACTACCTGGGCATTAAGCTTCACTCAGGTCGTGCCCGTGCTAGTGATTTCGATGGATTGCTGGAGCATATGGCGAATAAAATCAGAAGTCGGGGAGCTCGACATCTCTACCTTGTCGGACGGGCTGCATTAATCAAAAGCTCGCTGGCGGCAATCCCTCTTCATGCTCTTGCGAATTCCCCGGTGCCGGCCTCGATTTTATCTAAAATTAATAGCCTTCTCAAGAACTTCCTATGGTCCGGGATAGATTGCAGGGGCGGTATGCATTACGCCAGTTGGGAGGATGTCTGCCTGCCCAAGGATTTGGCTGGACTTGGCATAAAAAATATGATAACCTGGAGGCAGGTCTGTATGGGCAAAATTGTGGCTCGTGTTATCAGGAAGGACGACTCCCTATTAGCGCGCACGTTTGGGAGTAAATACGGAAAATGGGATCTCTTCAATCGAAAATGGTCGCACTCAAAAATCTGGAGAACTGAAAGAATTAGTGCCTAACCACCTAGAGGGGGGTGAATAGGTGTACTTTTTCTTTTGCTATTAAGGCAGAAAATCTGTTCTGTTATTTAACCAGAAATTGCAAATTCTACAACTACACAGCACATCAATCACAGAGTGCACACAAATTTTATAGTGATTCCCCAAGGTTTGGGTACATCCACTTTCCCCCTTCGCCTATCTAGCAGTGTACTAGATTCGGCCTAACTTCTGCACTTCACCTTAGATGCTCAGATCTTACAGCTCAGAACTCAAACCAGGTTCCTACAACTCAGAGTGTATCCACACTCCTACAATTCAGGCCAACTGCCCTACCTCAGCCTTCAACAAGGCCTACACTCAGAGATCACAATCTCCTACACCTCAGGCTTACAGCCCTACCACTCAGAGAAAATATTCTCCTACACTCAGCCTTTATATAATAGGCTTACAACTTAGATCTAGAATAGATCCTACAGAAAATTGATTAAACAAAGTGTTTTACCACCACCCAGGTAGAGAGAGAAGGGATGGATGGTTTCTTGATCAGTTCTTGGAAGCAACTGATGGCAGAGAACAACCTCTCTTAGCTTTCTTCAAAGCTTCTTGAATCTGAACTCAGTAGGGTTGAATCTCCTGTGAAGTTGATCTTCAATCAGCTTCTGACTTGAGATCCAGATCTCAATCTGAATCTATCTTGGCAGCCTGGTTCAGCAACTGCACTTCTTAGATGGAGCTCTCTCTCTCCAACTTCTTAGATCTTCTATCGAAGGTCTTCTTCTTTGTGTGTTGTTAGTTGTGTATATTCTTCAACTTCTTCTTAATTATTGTGTTCAATTACTACTTCTGTTGAAGGAGAAAGCCTTTATATAGTCTTCCTTCATGGTAACCGGTTGATCCGGTTTCTAACAAACTTCTGACAGCTTTGACAGTTCCAGTAGACCGGTTAGAAATGGCAGCTATCAAGTCATCCAGTCACTTCTTGAAATACTGTCTCTGTCTGAAAGTGTCGAGACTGAACTTCTTCATGTGTCGACACAAGTAGACTAAGTGTCGACACAAGTGGACTAAGTGTCGACACAAGCTTTGGTGGTGTTGACACATCTCCTTTATTATTGTTAATACTTCTCGACATAGCCTTCTGTTGAATGTGTCGACACAAGCCTTTGTGGTGTCGACACAGTCACTTCTTTTCTTCATACAAATTTACTTTGTTAAAATACTGCCATATGTCGGCACAAGTCCTGTGTGTCGACACATTTGATGTCGACAAGATCTTTTGTGTGTCGACACTGCCTCTGTGTGTCGACACAAATACTTCTTCTTTAACATAGTTGAAACTTTGTTGTGTGTTGACACAAGTCCTGTGTGTCGACACAGTTGATGTCGACAAAGTCTTCACTGTGTGTCGACACAGTCTCTGGGTGTCGACACAAATACTTCTTCTCTTTTACTTTGTTGAATCTCTGTTGTGTGTCGACACAAGTCCTGTGTGTCGACATAGTTGATGTCGACAATGCTTCACTGTGTGTCGACACAGCCTCTGGGTGTCGACTCAGTTGATTCTGGTGTCGACACAGCCTTTCCTGGTGTCGACACAACTAACTTCAAGTGTCGACACAGCTTTTCTCCAGTGTCGACACAAGCCTTCATAGGTGTCGACACTGCTTCTCTAGGTGTCGACACATGGACTTAGAAATTTTTCTACATTCCTGCATTTACTTAACCTGCACATATAAACTCAAAATAACATCAAATACACCTTGATGCATATCATTGAGTAGGGTGAGGCTTCTTCAAATCTGGTACACATTTTCCAATGTACCCAACAATCTCCCCATATTTGGATAAGTCATAACTCTTACTCAATGACATACAGCATTCATAACAAATACACATTATGATGTATAACAACATTATATGATAGGGTAAATACTTAAAACAAAACATAAAAGATATTTCATCACAGAATAAGTACGCTAACACAATGAGCATTCATTATAGTTTTGTTTCAACTACAAAAGTTTCTTTAATATAAGTTTACATAGATTTCAGACATTAAATTTTACAATGTGATAAAATCTAGTAAATCTAATCTAAGGCTGCTCTGGCTCCTTGATGACAATTCCTTTGCCTGATTGGACCTTGACTTATACAGGAACATCAGTGTCATCAGCAGGCTTCTTGCCCTTTAGATCTTTCTTCTTCAGCTCTTCAACCCTTATTTTTTGCCTTTCAAAGTAATGAAAAGGCTTAGGGAAATATTTGCTAGGCTCCTGAGCATTATGAGGTAGCTTCCCTAGTTTTGCCTTTCTTCTATACTGAACTATAGCTTCTTGCCTGACCTCATGATTTTGCCATTCTTGTGCAGAGTACCATTTACCCCTATATAGGGTATTTTCCTTCACAGCTTTCCAAGCAGTCAGGATGATATTCCTAGATGTTGGGCTCCACTACTCAAAATCTGGCTTTAACTCTGCTTGTTCTCTGAATCTCTTCTTGGATAAAAGAGTTTCTTGTTCTTTCAATACTGCCTCTGACACAGGCTTATCTACTTTCTCAAGAATAATATTTTTATTACCCTCGGCAGGGTTGTACATAGATTGTACTTCTTGATGAATCATCTCAAAATCTACTAGAGGATAGATTACTTGAGCAACTTCAGCTTGCTCACCTCCAAAATATGCAGGATGCACTCCAGATTCAGCTACATTGTCATCATCACACAGGAGTGGATATCCAAGTGTGGCTCTGATGCTATTGGAAATCCATTTAGCATGGTTAGATCCAGTTTTGACTAATATCTTCTCCCCCTTTATGACTTCTCTGGCAACATGATCTCTGAGATCGTCTTTCTGAAATCTGACTTGTTCATCCATAAAATTGACATCATCTTTATAGAATGCTTTTAATTTTAGTAGCTGTCCAGAAATTGTCTTTTGGGAATCTGTAATAGCAGTTTTGACAGCAGCTATTCCTTCTTGTAATTGCTTATCAAATTCTACCTTGGCGTTAGTCATTAGTTCAGGTTGGGCAGTAGCAATATTCTTCATTTCAGTGACAATTGCATTATGTGATGCTGTCAGATTATCATTCATTCGAATCTGATTCTCCAAGACATAGCATTGCTTCACAGCTATATCATCCACTTGAGTCTTGATTTTCTCTTGATGTGTTGTAAGGAAAACCACAACATTTCCACCCTTGTGGAAACAATCAGTCATTTCTTTCTTATTTTGATTCACTTCAAATCTAATTGACTTTATATCATGTGCCAAGGAGAATTGGAGATCCTTATGAGTTTCATCCAGATACTTCTCCATGGCAATCATTTGCTCATCCAACTTCACTTGTAAAGATATTAACAATGAACTGTAATCAGTAGTTGGGGCAGGATGAGAAGCAGAAGTTTGTAGTGTCTTCTTGTAGCTCTAGCTTCTCCTTTAGAAGACCAATAGCTTTCTCTTCTTAGCTCTTAAAGCTTCTTCATCCTCAGATGCTGAGGTACTAGCAATATCAACTCTATCTTTAGGACTAGGAGGCAAGTCCTGTGCAATCTTAGGTAGCTCCCCCTGAGTCCTTTCCTTCTCCCTCTCAGTTCTTATTTGCTCCTCCTCAGTCATTGTATTCTCCCCCGGAGACCTTACTTGCTTCCCCTCAAGGTCTACTTGCTCTTCCTCAAAAACAGTTTTCTCCCCCTCAAAACCAGCATGCTCCCCCTCAATATTAGCTTGCACTAAATCAGGAAACAGCTCTTCTAAGGTAAACTCTTGTTGTGAAGGCACTGGAGATTCTCTTATCTCAGGAGCATCAGCAGCAACAGATATATCCTCCATTACAACATCTGGAGCTTGACTGTTTAATTGAGTTGGCTGGTCAACATCAATCAAATATTCAGTTAGCAGTTCATCTTCATTAATGAAATTTGTTTGATTTACTTCATGAATTACCTCAAGTATAGTTTGTGTTGCCATTTCACTGTCCAAGTGAGTTGGCACTTCCTCATGTTGAGGCTCCCCCTGGAGTGGATCCAGGTGAATGGGGCTAGAAGATGGTTACTCCCCCTACCTCTGTGCATCTTCATTTCTTACTGGTGACCTGCCAGCATTATCAGCTTCTTCCTTATTAGGACTGAAAGTTGTTTGCTCCTCTGAACTACTGGAAGGTTAAGGAGCCTTTTTGGCTTTCTTCTGCTTCCTCTGTGGAGGTGTTTCCTTCTATGGAGTAGGCATGTCCTTAGTTAACACTCTCTCCCACCTTGAGATAATCCTGATGTTCATCCTTCTCATATGATTAATTTTAGAACCAGCTGCTTGTTCCATGACTTCTGGAATAGTTCCAGCTAAGTACAGACTCATTATCCTCCCTAGATTGGGCTTCTTAATACTTTCCTTAACCTTTTCAAAAATCACTGCTGACCAATCAGTGTTAAGTATGTAGATGATCCTTGTCATCAGGCTAAACATGTAGGCAGAAATCCTATCATGTCCCCCTGGCTTACAGAGGATGACTTTGCCAACTATTTCTGAAAGAAATTTGTCTTGCTGATTCATTCATTTTCTGTTCATGGCAGCTCCAATCTTCAAAGTGGGATCCAATCCACACCATTGAAGTGCTTCCCTTGTCTTAGATGCAGGTACATCTTCCTCTTCTTGAGTTCTTGGTAGTTGAAGATTTTTTCTCAAGCTTTTCAAAGTAAGTTTGACTTTAGCTCCCTGAACTATTGATTTGATCTTTAATCCAGTCGAATCTAAGGTTGCGGCACCATAGAATTCTAGGATTTCCTTCTTCCAAATCTTTGTTGGTTCAGAGACTAGAAACTCCAACCCATTCTCAGCAACTAGGGTTACTACAGCTTGAATTTCAGAATCCGCATGGTCAAAGGCGTTGCGTACCATCTCATAGCCTTCATTGACATTCTCTTCAAGCTTGGGAGTCATTAGGGTTTAGAGAAATCTTGAATTTAGATGAGAGAGCTGTTGACACAAAGGTTTGGTCTCAAAACTATGGATAGCGTGTCGACAGATAATGTTGTGAACCTATTTATACCTTTCTAAAAATGAAGGTGAAAAGGCACGTCAAAATCCTCTTAATGTGTCGACACTGTTGAAAAGTGTCGACACAGACTACTTAAGTCTCGACAACGGTGTTGACTACTATGTGTCGACACCAATATAGTCGGCAGAACTTATGTGTCGACACTTATACATCTGCGCTCGACGATTAGTTGATACTTCACTCGACGAAATCTGTGTTAAACCTAAGTGTCGACACCACTTCTGGATGTGTCGACACCTACTCTGGATGTGTCGACACTACTTCTCTGAAGTGTCGACACAAATTTTCTAGATGTGTCGACATCATTTCTCTGGAATGTCGACACCACTTTTATGTGTCGACACAGACAACTCCTTGTGTCGACACCATTTTACTTAGCTAATTTTGTTAAACTAATCTATGTTCAACATTCCTAATTCAATTTTAAACTTATTGAATTTAGTTTCATTTAGTGTCTTAGTAAACATATCTGCAATTTGATAATCTATTTTAACAAATTCTAGTGAAATGTTCTCTTTCTCTACATGTTCTCTAAGAAAATAGTATCTAATTTCTATATGCTTAGTCCTACTATGTGAAACAGGATTATTAGCTATAGAAATTGCACTTGTAGAATCACAAAGTAAAGGTGTTCTACTTACTTGAATACCATAGTCTTCTAGCTGGTGCTGAATCCACAAAAGTTGCGCACAACAGCTTCCTGCAGCAACATATTCTGACTCAGCTGTGGAGATTGTCACACTAGTCTGCTTCTTACTGCTCCAAGACACTAGTCTTCCACCTATAAATTGACAGGTGCCTGTAGTACTTTTTCTATCTTACTTGCAACCTGCAAAATCTGCATTTGAATAGCCTGTTAGTAGAAAATCTTCATTCCTAGGGTACCAAAGGCATAGATTGTGTATGCCCTTAAGATATCTCAAAATCCTTTTTACTGCAGTAAGATGAGATTCTTTAGCGAATGATTGGTACCTAGCACAGACATATGTAGCATACATGATATCTGGTCTACTAGCAGTCAGATATAGAAGGGAGCCAACTATCCTTATATACAAAGTTTCATCTACAGGTTTCCCTGCATCATCTTTGCTTAGAGATACACTTGACCCCATAGGAGTTCTCATGGTAGTGGATGATTCCATACCATACTTTTTTATTAACTCTAGGGTGAACTTAGACTGGGATATGGACAAGCCATCTTCAGTCTGTCTTACTTGGAGACCCAAGAAGAACTTAAGTTCCCCCATACTGCTCATTTCAAATTTTCCTTGCATAAGTTTTGCAAACTTTCTGCAAATATTACTTTCAGTAGACCCAAATATTATGTCATCAACATATATTTGGACTAGGATTATCTTTCCTTTAGATTCCCTAAGAAATAGAGTCTTGTCTATTTCCCCCCTTGAGAATTTGTTCTCAATGAGGAAACTAGACTGGGTTTCATACCAAGCCCTTGGGGCTTATTTCAACCCATACAAAGCTTTCCTAAGTCTATAAATATAATCAGGTTTGAGAGGATCAACAAAACCTGAGGGCTGCTCTACATAGACTTCTTCTTTTAGATTTCCATTCAGGAATATTGATTTTACATCCATTTGGAATACCTTGAAACCTTGATATGTTGCATAAGCAAGGAACATCCTAATTGCTTCCAGTCTTGCTACTGGGGCAAAGGTTTGATCAAAGTCAATACCTTCTTCCTGTCTATATCCTTTTGCAACAAGTCTTGCTTTATTCTTCAGAATGATCTCATTCTCATCCAATTTGTTCCTAAAGATCCACTTTGTTCCAATGATGTTGTGGTCTTTTGGTTTAAGAACTAACTTCCAGACCTTGCATCTTCTGAACTGATTCAGCTCCTCTTGCATGGCATCAATCCAATGTGGGTCTAAAACAGCTTCTTAAAATTTCTTTGGTTCCACTTGAGATAGGAAGCTGGAGCAAAGAACTGTGCTCAGATTCCCGCTTCTTGTTTGCACTCCTTGTCTTGGATCACCAATTATCTGATTTGTTGGATGATCCTTTAAGTGTCTATTAGCTGGAGGTAGTCTATCTTCAGGTTGAACACCTCCAGCATCTTCATTAAGCTGCACCTCTTGGTTTTCTTCAGCATCTGGAGAGTCTTGTACTCCCCCTGGACAGCAGCCACCATTTTGCACTTCCTGAGTTGCAGTAGAATCTTTTGTAATGGTAAGCTTGTCCATTCTCTCATTTATACCTGTAGAACTGCAAGCACTACTTGGCAACTCACAGTTAATCAGTCTTGTTTCACAAAGACTACATGTACAGACTCTTCTACAACTTGAGTAATCAAGTTGTAGACTCTATAAGCCTTACTATTGTTCTTGTACCCAACAAAGATCACATCCTGTGATTTGGCAGCAAACTTAGTTAGATAAGATTTGCCATTGTTAAGTATATAGCACTTGCAACCAAAGATCCTAAAATAGGATAAGTTTGCCTTTCTGCCATTCACAATCTCATAGGGAGTCTTTTTGTGGCTCTTGGTGACAGTAGCCCTATTGATCACATGACATGCAGTGTTTACTGCCTCAGCCCAGAAATATTCTGGGAGAGAAGTGTCACTCAATAGAATTCTACTAGCCTCTCTCAATGTTCTATTCTTGCTTTCAGCAATATCATTTTGCTGTGGTGTTCTAGGTGAGGAAAATTCTTGAAAAATCCCAAATTCTTCACACAGTCTTGTCATACTCATTCTGAATTTGTTTGGCAAAACTATATAAAATACTTGTGGTTTCAGATTTTTGTCTCAAAAAGAACACCCATGAATATCTAGAATAGTCATCTACCACCACAAATGTGTAAACCTTCCTACCTAGACTATGAACTGGCATAGGACCAAAAAGATCCATATGCAAGAGGTATAGACACCTCACTGAATCATAGTTTTCAAGGCTATGAAAGGAGGATTTGGTCTGCTTGCCTTTTTGACAAGCTGAGCGTATCCCATCCTTTATACACTTAACTTGAGGACCATTCCTCACTAACTCTTTGCTAAAGAGTTGGTCAATAGTCTTGTAGTTAAGATGAGCCAGCCTCTTGTGCCATTTAACACAATGTGAGACTCTCTCATCAACTACAAGACAAATAGCAGAAACATTGTTCTCACACACAAAGTTAAGACAATAAACATTTCTCTTTTTATATCCTGTCAATATGACCTTTTGATCACTTGACCTTTTGATATGACATCCATTCTTAATAAATGAAATGTCATATCCTAAATCACTCAACTGACTTATGCTTATAAGGTTGTGTTTCAAACCCTTCACATAGGCCACTTGAGAGATAGTAATCTGGTTATTAGAAATGTTACCAAATCCTTTGATGATTCTTTTTTCTGAACCACCAAAGGTTACTTTAGGGTTATCCATGATATGTGTGTAGTCATTCAACAACACCCTTGTTCCAGTCATGTGCCTGGAACATCCACTATCCAAGTACCATATTGGGGCATGGCTACTTGGACTCACCTGCAACACAGATTACTTAACCTTAGAACCCAAATAACTTTTAGGTCCTTGGTGCAAGTTAGTCTGAACTTTAACAAATCTACTTGTAGCTCTTCTAGCAGGCAGATTGCTACTCTCCTTGACACTGGAATTGTGTCAACAATCTAAGGCAAAGTGGCCTACCTTGCCACAACACCAGCACTCAAACTTGTTGTACCTTTGTTTAGGTACAACCCTAGCTGAATTGTCTACAACAGGCTTCTTATTTTATGCTGGGGCTTTGCCTTTATATTTGGACTTAGCAGTCCATGCAGTTTTCTTAAACCCTAATCCAGTCTTACCCTTTTGAGGTACAAACTCATCAATCAAGGGTAATACAGATTTAGGTTTAGAAAAACTAACTATTATCTCCTTTTCTTTCTGAAGTCTATTCTCCAGATTTTTAATCTGATCATTCTTAAATGTGATAGTACCCATCTGAATAACAGTAATGTTTTTCAGTCTGGCTATCTCATTTAATTTTTGATCCAGCAATTTCTCTGAATCAGATGCAGGCATCTTAAGATCTGCAATTTCCTTAGCCAGAGTTTTGGCTAGTTTTTTGCTTTTCTTTAGTGCCTGCAGCAAGTCTCCATATTCATCTATCAGCTGATGAATATCACCTTTAGACTCAGACCCATCCACATCACTTGATGTGGATGTTGCTGACTCTGACTCAGTACTGCAATCTTAATTTCTAGAAATACATTGTACCTTACTAGGACCAGGCTGATCCTGGCACTTATCTTCCTCTGACACAGCCATCAGTTCCTTGCACTGATGGTCTTCTTGTTCATATATAGAGTTCAGCACCTGGAGAAACTCTTCTTCTTCATCTGTTGCATATAGACCAATGTAGGCCTCAGCTTCAGATTCTGACTCTGAAGTAGATTGGTCTGTCAAGCTCTTATCCTTCTTAGCAACAAAGGACTTCTCCTTCTTGCTCTGGTGTTGACTCTTCTTCTTATCTGCAGTCTCTTTTCTTTTATCTGGACACTCAGCCACAACATGTCCAGGCCTATTACAGCAGTAGCAAACTATCTTTGATGTTGTAGATTTGCTTGGCTTAGACCTGCTCATTTCCTTCCTGGATGACTTCCTCTTTTGATAATACTCATCCTTAGGCTGAGATGTGGAAGGCTTAGACTTCCACAGCTTCTTCTTCAGAAATCTCTGAAACTGTCTTGTAAATGCTACAAAATCTTCATCTGAGTCACTGCTGTCTGAATTCTGGTTGTCTGAATTATCTGAAGCAGTTTCAGCAACAATCTTAAGAGGTGATGGAGACATCCTCCTATTTTTCTTAGTGGATTCAACCTTGAAGGCCACAGACTTTTCTCTATGCTCACCTTTTGCACTTTTCTCTTCCTCTTTCCTTGCCATTAGTTGCATCTCATATGACAGCAGTTTTCCAAACAAGGTTGGTGGAGAGATATCTGCAAGTTTGGCCACTTTCCTAATGGCACAAATCTTAGTGTCTCAATCCTTTGTCAAGGATCTTAGGAATTTATCATTCAGTTAATATGTACTGAATATTCTACCATAGGACATCAGCTCATTTACAAACCTATAGAACTTTTTATAGCACTCAGTTATACTGTCATACTTTCCTTGTCTGAAACTCTCATATTCCTGGTTTAGCATAGATTTTCTATCTTGTCTTACTTCTTCAGAACCCTCCATGTGACTATTAAAGTATCTCACATTTCCTTGGAGGTCTTGTAGTGAATCAAATTTTGAAAGGTTGCATCATCTATGACACTAACTATGATATTCTGGGCTCTCTTATCCATAGTTGACAGGATAATCTCATCCTTAGTAATTTCTGAGAAATCCTTGGTAATTCTTTGGTTTGCATCCAGAATTGAAATCTTCATTGAAATATAAGGACCTTCCTTAACTGTAATATAGATCCTTGGATCAGAAGCCTCCATAAATAACCTGACCCTTTCTTTCCAGATGTCAAATATCTTCTTTCTGCATATGTGTAATTTCATAGAACCTAGTTCCTTATGATTTTCTCCTGAACCCATTTTCTTGATTCTTGAATCTGCCTTATGGATCTACTCAGACTGTTAAGTCTTTCTTTGAGGAACCTCGCTTTGATACCACTTGAAAGAATTAGTGTCTAACCACCTAGAGGGCGGGGGGGGGGTGAATAGGTGTACTTTTTCTCTTGCTATTAAGGCATAAAATCAGTTCTGTTATTTAACCAGAAATTACAAATTCTACAACTACACAGCACAGCAATCACAGAAACATGCAATCACAGAGTGCACACAGATTTTATAGTGGTTCCCCAAGGTCTGGGTACATCCACTTTCCCCCTTCGCCTATCTAGCAGTGTGCTAGATTCGGCCTAACTTCTGCACTTCACCTCAGATCCTCAGATCTTACAGCTCAGAACCCAAAACAGGTTCCTACAACTCAGAGTGTATCCACACTCCTACAACTCAGGCCAACTGCCCTACCTCAGCCTTCAACAAGGCCTACACTCAGAGATCACAATCTCCTACACCTCAGGCTCACAGCCCTACCACTCAGAGAAAATATTCTCCTACACTCAACCTTTATATAATAGGCTTACAACTCAGATCTAGAATAGATGCTACAGAAAATTAATTAAACAAAGTGTTTTACCACAACCCAGGTAGAGAGAGAAGGGATGGATGGTTTCTTGATCAGTTCTTGGAAGCAACTGATGGAAGAGAACAACCTCTCTTAGCTTTCTTCAAAGTTTCTTGAATCTGAACTGAGTAGGGTTGAATCTCCTGTGAAGTTGATCTTCAATCAGCTTCTGACTTGAGATCCAGATCTCAATCTGAATCTATCTTGGCAGCCTGGTTCAGTAACTGCACTTCTTAGATGGAGCTCTCTCTCTCCAACTTCTTAGATCTTCTGTTGAATGTCTTCTTCTTTGTGTGTTGTTAGTTGTGTATATTCTTCAACTTTTTCTTAATTATTGTGTTCAATTAATACTTATGTTGAAGGAGAAAGCCTTTATATAGTCTTCCTTCATGGTAACCGGCTGATCCAGTTTCTAACAAACTTCTGACAGCTTTGACAGTTGCAGTAGACTGGTTAGAAATGACAGCTGTCAAGTCATCCAGTCACTTCTTGAAATACTGTCTCTATCTGAAAGTGTCGAGACTGAACTTCTTCATGTGTCAACACAAGTAGACTAAGTGTCGACACAAGTGGACTAAGTGTCGACACAAGCCTTGGTGGTGTCGACACATCTCCTTTGTTGTTGTTAATACTTCTCGACACAGCCTTCTGTTGAATGTGTCGACACAAGCCTTTGTGGTGTCGACACAGTCACTTCTTTTCTTCATATAAATTTACTTTGTTGAAATACTGACATGGGTCGACACAAGTCCTGTGTGTCGACACATTTGATGTCGACAAGATCTTCTATGTGTCGACACTACCTCTGTGTGTCGACACAAATACTTCTTCTTTAGCATAGTTGAAACTTGATGTGTGTCGACACAAGTTCTGTGTGTCGACACAGTTGATGTCGACAAAGTCTTCACTCTATGTCGACACAGTCTCTGGGTGTCGACACAAACTCAAAATAACATCAAATACACATTGATGCATATCATTGAATAGGGTGAGGCTTTTTCAAATCTGGTACACATTTTCCAATATACCCAACAAGAACGATATGCATAGGCGCTGAATTGATGGAAAGACAAACCTTCTGGATGATTGGTACAGGGCTATCTGTCTTAACACTGAATGATACATGGGTTGGCACCATCCCCATTGCCAAGTGGCCGATGTTTGTGGATGTTTCTACACTACCTGACTATGCGGCAGGCTTGCTGAATGAAACTGGCCATTGGAATGATAACCTCCTTTCCTCCATTGGGGTTGAATTATCCCTCAGCATCAAGAGCTTGCCTCGACCAAACATGGGGAATGCTGACAGATTTGTCTGAGCCCAGTCCGAGAAAGAAACCATGATCGTCGCTGCTGTGTATAATGCTGAATGCTCACCAGATCTCTTACTGGCCATAATTGCTGGAAAATTAAAGCTCAGCCAAGGATGTTGATGCGTGTACAACCCTATATTCGCTGAGTAGGACCAAGATCCTCCAAGGACCAGAATTAGGCTTGATTTGGACTTATAATTGGATCAAGTAAGAAAGCGTGCGGGAGTGCTCTTATCGTGAGTAGCCGTCGGGGTTCTCGCCTATGGGTTGAGTAGTGCCATTTCGTCGAACACCTGTACGTCGAGCTCAATCTATCAAGCTGGAGGCGTGGTTCGTCGAACGCCAGTTCGTCGAGCTCAACTCGTCGAGCTGGGCCTTCGACTTAAGGTTATGATTGTCATACGCAGACCTAAGGCTCAAGTCATGGTGGAATCAGGGCGGGCGGGAAGGCTCCCGCCCTGGGCAGGTGCTGGGGCTCACGCCTCAGGATGGTGGAAGTCTATTGTCCCTTGGCGTTGAGTGATGCTTCTCCACTCAACGCTCCCGCCAGCCCTTTGGCGTTGAATGAGGCGTTTCCACTCAACGCTCCCGCCAGCCCTTGGCGTTGAGTGATGCTTCTCCACTTAACGCTCCAGCAGCCTTTGGCGTTGAATGATGCTTCTCCACTCAACGCTCCACTAGCCCTTGTCGTTGAGTGATGCTTCTCCACTCAACGCTCCGCCATCCCTTGGCATTGAGTGATGCTTCTTCATTCAACGCTACAGCAGCCTTTAGCATTGAGTGATGCTTCTCCACTGAACGCTCCAGCAGCCTTTGATATTGAGTGATGGTTCTCCACTCAATGCTCCAGCAGCCTTTGGCATTGAGTGATGTTTTTCCACTCAATGCTCCCGCCAGCCTTTGGTGTTGAGTGATGCTTCTCCACTCAATGCTCCAGCAGCCTTTGGCGTTGAGTGATGCTTCTCCAGTCAACGCTCCCGCCAGCTTTTGGCGTTGAGTGATGCTTCTCCACTCAACGCTCCCGTCAACCTTTACTTCCCGCCCGGGGTTGGCGTGAAGGCTTGCGCTCGGGGTAAGCCGGGTTCCCGCATAGCTCAATAGGAAGAGCTTCCTCCAGGTGGGACCCAGACCTGAAATTACCTAAATACCCATAGTCTGCATTTAGCTCCTCAGAACAGCGGAGTTTGGTTATTGGCAGACCGGTCTAGGGGCATTTTAGTAATTTTAGACCAGCAAAAGTATGTTTTTTGCAGACCTGATATTAAAAATCTATAAATACACTCACAGGATACCTCAGAGGCAGACTCTCTCATACTCTCATTTTGCCTTCTAGAGCTTTCTGAGGTACTCCTAACCCAGCAATTGGCTTTGGAGGGGAAGCGCTCAGAGAACTTCCGGGTTAGTGGAGGGACCTCCCAACTGAGGCTTAGGGTCAGTTTCCAGTTCTTTGTGGCTAGTCTTGGGTTGAGATTTGGGAGAAGTAGGTGTCAGCCACACCCCATGATCTGAACTCTCGTTGAGGCCAGTTTTTGGCTACAACATTTCTGGTGCGGTGAGCGTGGACCGTGGCTGTTACAAGAAAATCTCAAGTCAAGTCTCATGGCTGGAGGTGAAGGAGAAGGAGCTGGCTCGGGAGGTTCTCCCTCTTGGGGAAGTGGGGTGACATTGGGGATGTTGGAGGACTTTAGGTGAGAAGTCTTGCAGACCATCCACTTGGCCTTCTCGCTAAGAGGCGAGTGGGAGACTCCTCAATTCTCGGTGGCGGCTGCTCCGTCATTGGGCGAGAACACTCCCAGACAGCTCCTCGGGAAGGAGGTTCCGGCAGAGGTGGCGGGAAGGGATGTCCCCAGCGGGAGTTGTTCCCGGGACATACAAGTGTGGACAGGGCGAGCGAGCTGAGGTCGCACGAAGACCCCTCTCGGTAGGCAGGGGGCGGGAGCCTCTACAATGAGCTCATCATCTCAGCTCCGGTTCCGGAGGGGTTCTGGGAGCCAGACATGACCTACTATACGGGGAGGGACGGCCCCATGCAGCATGTGCAGTGGTTTGAAGATGTCGTCTCCATCAGCCAAATGTCGGATGCCTTCAAGTGTAGGCTTTTCATAATCACTCTGAAGGAGAAGGCCAGAGACTGGTTCCACAGTTGCCCGCAAGTTCGATTTATTGCTTCGAACATCTGTGACGCGGTTTCTTGTTGGAGTTCTCAACATCCAAGAAGAGGAAGAAGGGAGCATAGTGTTTGTTCGCCATCAGGCAGAGGTCGGAGGAGACGTTGAGACGTTATGTCGACAGGTTTCAGGAGGAGATCCTTCAGGTGCAGGAGATGCCATGGTGCACGGTGATGCTTGCCTTCACCCTAGGGTTGAGGCCCAGCTTCTTTAGTATGGAGCTGAAGAGAGTTCCCCCCCCCCCCCCTCCTCCGATTTGATGGAGAGGGCGGCGAAGGAGATTGAGATCGAGGCGGCCAACCCGGCATTTGTCAGGATGTTGGCCAAGTTGGCAGAGGAGGATGGGAAAGAGCCAGGAGCAGGGAGGCAAAGAGAGCAGAGGGAGCAGAGAGAAGAGAGGAGAGAGGAACCCTGAGGACAGGGGCAGCAGCAAGGTTGGGGGCCAAGAGAGCTGAACAACAGGTTGGGCTGGAGGCCCTAGGAGGGTCACCCTCAAGGGCAGGGTGGTGGTTTCTAAGGTAGGGACAACCACCGCGAGCAAAGGAGGTTCAACCAGCCGGCCTAGAGGTAGGGACAGAGAGTCCCTCTCCTGCCGCAGCAGGAAGCGATGGAGATAGTGAGGGGAAGAGGAGGAAGGAGAGGAGCTCGGAGAGGAGCAAGGAGGAGAGAAGGCAGGGTGGTGTTACCCTTCTATGACTTTCACCAGGAGGAGGGTCATGCAACAGCCAGCTGCCCAGAGTTTCTGGAGATGAAGGGGGCAAGGGGCAGGCCCAGCAGCAACCCCCCATAAGGATTGAGGAAGTTCTGCCAGGAGGAGGAAATGATAGGTGTGAGGACCAGGTGGATATGGGGGCCCGGGGAGGGATCAGGGTGATCCATTGGGGTGTGGGGATCGAAGCCACCCGTAAGGGGAGCTTTCAGAGCATGTTTAAAGGAGCGTCGCCTCGATCTCCCAGACCCCCCCCCCCCCCCCACAGGAGGAAAAGATCACGTTCTCGGCGAAGGACATGCCTGACTATGAAGACACGTTCTGCGATGCCTTGGTGATCCAAATGGTGGTGGAGAATTTCACGGTCTCCCGAATTCTGGTGGATAATGGGAGCTCGGTGAACGTAATCTTCAAGAAGGTCGTTGATGAGATGAAGGTGGAAGCTCGGAGGGTCCTAGCCTCAGATGGACCATTGTTTGGGTTTTCGGGGGTGCAGAAGGAAGTTGAGGGAGGGGTAGGGCTGCATGTGACATTGGCAGGTATCGAGGAACTGTCGGTTCGTCATCGTTGATGCTCCGAGCAGCTACAACATAATATATGGGCGTCCTCTCATCAGCGCCTTTCGTTGCGTCCCCTCCTAGTTCCATCAGTGCCTAAAGTTCAGCAGCGGAGGAGTGCAGGTCAGGATCAGGGGGGATCCGAAGGTGGCAAAGCAGTGCTACATGACTGCCAATAATACCATATCTTGGATGGCGGTGGCAGAGAAGCTAGGAAAGGAGATGTAGAGGAAAGAAGAAGCTGCAGGGGAAGGAGAGATGGGCCTAGGTGAGGTCGGGGAGAAGATTAGAGAGGAAACTGCGAGGAAGGGAGTAGTGAGCCTGGATGAGGCTGGGGATGAGGTTGAGGAGGAGGTTGTGGAGAAAGAAGGGGCTAGCCTAAGTGAGGCGCTGGCGAAGGTAGCGGGGGAGCAAGGGGTAGAGGGAGAAGTGGATGGGGAGTCCCAAAGGGGAGAAGGAGTGGAGTTGTCTGGAGGAGGCCTGTTGGAGGCAATGGAGGTTGAGGTGGTAGAAGGTGAGTAGGAGTTGGGAAAAGAGGAGGAAAGGGCCGGCAGGGAGCAGTCTCGGCTGGAGCTGGCGGAGGAAGTCGTGGAGATGGAGGTCATCAGCAAGGCATGGAAGGTAGAGAAGGTGAGGATCAGCGGGGGCTTGCGTCCCGAAGATCGGGCAAGGATGTGGGAGTGCATCCAAAAGAATGTTGACATCTTTGCCTGTAGCGCGGTGGATATGCCGGGCAATGATGTTGACGTGTTCTTCCACTGCCTATACCTAGACCCGAAGACGCGCCCCATTCGCTAGAAGATGATGACGATCGCCACCAAGCTGGAGGATCCCATCCGTGAGGAGGTGAAGAAGCTTCTCGACGCAGGTTCATTTCAGAGATCTAGTACCAAGGCTGAGTCTCCAATGTGCTAATGGTAAAGAAGGGTGATGGAAAGTGGCACATGTGTGTAGACTTTTCTTTATTGAATAAATCATGCCCTAAGGATTGCTACCCCCTATCTCGGATCGACGCACTGGTTGATTCCGCCGTCAGTTTTTCTGTAATGAGTTTTTTGGATGCTTTTTCAGGTTATCACCAGATCTGTATGCATCCCCCCCCCCCCGACGTCAAGGATGTCTGCTTCATCACGAGGGAGGGATGCTTCAGCTATAAAATGATGCTATTCGGGCTAAAGAATGCGGGGGCTACGTACCAGCAAATGATGGATCGGGTGTTTAGAAACCAAAGGGGAAGGAACCTGGCGGTCTACGTCAATGACCTCATGATAAAGAGCAGGAATGTGGAATCATAATTTCTTGACTTGGAGGAGACGTTCGTGACCCTGCGGAGGTTCAAGATGAGGCTAAACCCCCAAAAGTGTGTCTTTGGGGCAAGCCAGGGCAAGTTCCTCGGACACCTTCTAACCCTGGCGGGGGTTGAGCCTATCTCGGATAAGGTGAAGGCCATCGTAGAGTTGGAATCGCCTCGCAACGCTAAGGAGGTTCAACGCTTGAGGGCAAAGCTGGCCGGGTTGAGTCAGTTTCTCTCTCATGCTGGGGAGAAGTGCTCGCCTTTCTTCAAAATGCTTCGGGGGAACAAACAGTTTGAGTGGACGGAGGAATGTGAGGAGGCATTCCAGGCGTTGAAGGCTCAGCTATCCCAAGCGCCACTCCTGCAGAGCCCTAAGGAGGGAGAGGACTTAGCCTTATACATTATGGTAGGGGCTGAGGCTATGAGCTCTGTGTTGGTAAGAGAAGATGGGAAGAGGCAGTTACCTGTCTATTATGTCAGTAGGATCTTGAAGAAGACTGAGCTATGCTACCCCATCCTGGAAAAGTTGGCTTTCTCCTTAATCATCTCGGCCAGGAAGCTCAGGCCATACTTCCAGGCCCACTCGATCAAGGTGGTGACCGAGCACCCACTGCGCAAGATCTTTGAAGGGGTGGAGCACTCGGGGCGGCTGGACAAGTGGTCCATCGAGCTCAGCGAGTTCGACGCCTCTTTCGTGTCGAGGCTCTCCATCAAGGCACATGCAGTGGCGGACTTCTTGGTCGACTACGTCATAGAGATGGAAGGGGAGGAAGCGCTTCCATGGGAAGCGTGGAGTATGTACGTTGACGGAGCTTCGGGGAAACATTCCCTTGGGGGAGGGGTAGTGTTGGTGAGCCCCCAGGGGGTCACCATAGAGCAAGCAGTGGCGCTGCACTTCCCGGTCACCAATAAACATACGGAGTATGAGGCTGTCATAGCCTGGTTGCGGTTGGCTAAGGAGCTCGGGATTCACGACGTGGAAGCGTTCACAGATTCAGTGGTGGTGGCATCCCAAATAAGGGGGGAATATGAAGCTCGGGAGCTGACCCTCCAGAGGTACTTGGACAAGGCGAGGGTGATCATTGGTGGGTTTCGAGCCTTTTCAATTCAGCATGTCCCTTGGGAAGAGAATGAAGTGGCAGACCGATTGGCCAAGCTTGGATCCCGAGGGGGGAACCTTGATCGAACTATTTCATCCGGCAATTGAGGAGGGGGAGCTGATGGAAGTGGATCGGCGAAACTCATGGGTGGATCCCTTTGTGACCTTCTTCTCCATGGGCAACCTCCCCGAAGGGGTCCAGGAGACAAAGGGCTTTCATCATAAGGCGGCCCACTATCTTATGCATGAAGGGGCCTTACATCGAAAGATGTTATCGGGCCTTCTGGCGTGATGTGTGGTGTAGGAAGTGATGTCAAGGATTTTGGAGGAGGTGCACTCCGGGGAGTGTGGAAGCAACTCAGGAGGTAGAACGCTGGAGTCAAGGGTGGTTAGACAGGGATACTTCTGGCCCACCCTGAGGAAAGATGCGGCAGAGTTTGCGAGGAGGTGCCAAAAGTGCCAGCTCTGCGCCCCACTCCAGCTCTTGCCCGCTCAACGGCTTTGAAGAATCACGGCGCCATGGCCCTTCGCCATTTGGGGGATGGACCTAGTTGGGTCGTTTCCTCCGGCGAGTTGGCAGAGAAGGTTTCTCTTGGTCATGATCGACTATTTTTCAAAATGGTTGGAGGTCAAGACGTTGGCTAAGGTAACCTCCCAAGTCATCAGGAACTTCATCTGGGGAAAGATCATCTACAGGCACGGGTTGCCTCAGGCCATTGTCACGGACAATGGTCCACAGTTTGCAAGCGAGGAGTTCATAAGCTTTTGCACTCAGCTGGGTGTCGACCTCAAGTTTGCCTCCATTCACCACCCCAGGAGCAACGACCAGGTGGAGGCGGCAAACAAAATTATAGTGAACCTGCTCAATAAGAAGGTGGAGAACCTAAGGGGGAACTGGGTGGAGCAGCTCCCCTCGGTGTTGTGGGCTCTGCGAACAACCCCAAACACGACCACTGGCGAAACCCCCTTCAAACTCTCGCATGGTTGTGAGGCGGTCCTACCTGTGGAATTTGAGGTTAAATCCCCTCGGGTCGCATCCGCAGGCAGAGGAGGCGAATCATGGAGGGAAGGAATTGAAGCGGAGCTACGACTCTCATTGGACATGGTGGAGGAACTTTGCGACGTGGCCGCAGTCAGGCAGGAGGAGATCAAACGAAGGATGGCCAAGTACTTTGACAAGCATGTCAGGATAAAGCAGTTCAAGAAAGGGGACTTGGTCTTGAAGAAGGTCGACGTCGTGGGAAGGTCGGCGGTCATTGGTAAGCTCAACCTCAACTAGGAAGTACCCTACATTATAGAAAGGGCCCTGGGGTCAGGGGGATACCACCTACAGAATGTGGAAGGGGAATCGATGAGTCATGCTTGGAGAGGCGACAACCTGAAGTGCTTCTACCCTTAGGGGGGACAAGATTGTACATCTTATTTTTTAATAATAAATTCATTGAGTTTTCTCATGATTGGTTTCTTTTGAGCATTGGAAAAAGAGGTTGGTAGTTAGCAAGATCCTGAGAGGATCCCGCTGCTCAGGCTCTCATTAGCTGGCAGCTCTGGAAGGCACACTCGGCCCCGGGTAGACCCGCTGCCACACTCTCACTAGCTGGCGGGGCCGTAGGATCGCATGGGGGGTAAGGGAATATCTCGAGTGGTGATTCTGCTACGCAGACTCTCCTAGCTTGCAGGGCTAGAAGGCACGCTCGGCCCCGGGTAAACTCACTGTCCAGGCTCTCATTAGCAAGGCAGGGCTATAGACACACCTGGGGGGAAAGGAAAGTAGTTCGAGGAAAGAGTTGGGAAACTAAGCAAGACCCCGAGAGGATCCCTTTGCTCAGGCTCCCACTAGCTGACAGGTCTGGAAGGCGCACTCGGCCCCGGGTAGACCCGCTGTCAGGCTCTCACTAGCAGGCAGGGTCGTAGGATCGCCTGGGGGGTAAGGGAATACCTCGAGTGGTGATTCCGCTGCGCAGACTCTCCTAGCTGGCAGGGCTGGAATGCACGCTCGGCCCTAGGTAGACTCGCTATCCAGTCTCTCATTAGCTGGGCAAGGCTATAGGCACACCTGGGGAGAAAGGAAAGGAGTTTGAAGAAAGAGTTGAGAAACTAAACACGACCCCAAGTAGACCCGCTGTCAGGCTCTCAATAGCTGGCGGGACTGTGGGATCTCTCGGGGGGAGAAGGAAAAAAGGAGAGTATTTGTTTAAGTGGTCCCGGGTGGACCCGATAAACAGGTTTACATCAAGCAGACAAGGCTATTGAAATCATGATGGAGTCACGAAGCCCTTGTTGTCAGGTTTACAAACAACTAACTTCAGCCCTAAGCAGGGATGGGATGGCTCAAACTCTTCTCGGCAGGGCCCTCAGCATAACCCTCCCGGCAGGGCTCTCGTCCTGGCTCTCGTCAGGGCCCTCAGAAAAACCCTCCCGGCAGGGCTCTTGGCCAGGCTCTCGGCAAGGCTCTTAGCATAATTCTCCCGGTGAGACTCCGGGCCAGGCTTTCGGCAGGGCTCTCGACACAGCCATCTCATCGGGGATCCCGGCAAGCACCTCGCAGCGTGGTTACCGACGCAGTCCTTTTGGCAAGGCTCTCGCAAGGCCCATTCGGGCAGATTTTACTTCGCCAACACTTTAAACGGGAGGCGGTCATCACTTAAGATCCTAAGAGCCTAGGGTCGGCGCAAAGGTAACAAACATTCCAGCGACAGAGAAAATTTTCCAACACAATATAAAAAGAGTTAAGTATCAGTGGGGGAATCTTGCCCCTCACAAAATTTACAATAGTTAAAGTCCACAAAAACGAATGTACAAAAATCAAAGCAAGATTACAATGGAGGCTATTGAGCTGTTTCGCAGGAGCTCCCGCTGGATGTTCCACTGGAGTTTCCGCTTGGGGTGTAACCGGAGGATTCGTCGGGTGAGCTACCGCCGGTTTCCACGTTCAGGACAAGCTCTGCCGCATCGTTGGTCGGAGAGTCGTCCACTCCCGCAGGTCTGGGGATGGGCTCGAACAGCCACGGCAGGATCCCTCGTGCCGCGAGGGTCTCGCCTCTTTCGTTCAAGAAGACCAACTCCCGCAGCACCTCGATGACCATCTTGGCAGTGGATTGCGAGTTCTCCTGAACGATCACGTCAATTCCATATGCGGAGTAGTGGCGGCGCTCGACCCTCTCCTCCCGCGACGGCCGGGCCTGGGCCAGGGCCTCCTCTAACTGCTTCACCTTGGCGTGCAGCAGCTGCTTCTCGCCCTTGGTGCGGGCCACTCTACCGTGAGAAAGCTCGGCTTGCGCGGAATCCTGCGTGAGGGTCAGGTTAAGTGAAGGGTATATATATGAAAAAATGTTGAAGGAGAACGAGAAATATTCAAGGATCCCACTTACCTCGGCGGACGGGTGAGTGGAGAGAAGTTGTTGAGCAGCAGCCAGGTCAGCCTTCAGGGTAGCAGCTTCCACCGCTACGGCATCCCTCGCCCTGAGCATGTCGACGAGGTTGCGCTCTATGGTAAGGGTGCGGTGCCCAGCCATGTGCGAGAGCTGGATCGCGCGAAGTTCGGCCTAGGCTACATCAAACATGAGGTCCCGGGATGTCCTACGGTCGAACGTGTTGACATCCTCTCGGCTGCAGAGGTCGTAGCCTAGCACGAAGGCGTGGCCGCTGTTTGCCTCTCGCTCCTTCACGGAAGTAAGAAGGGCGGAAACAGCGATGCGGTTGGTGGTATGATCCCACTGGAGCAAAGGCAGACCCTCCGTATCCTTGTACTTATCGCCGAAGCTGAAATTTCGGTGCCCTCTCGGCACCGGCATGCGAGAGGACTCGACCGGAGTCTCTACGGCAGGCTGAGGGACACCTGTCTCGCTGGCAGCTAAAGAGGTTTCAGCGGGGTCCTCCGCGGCGGGCCGGGCGGAGACCGTCTCGCCCGCAACAGAAGCGGTCTCCATGGGGACCTCAGCGGGAGCCGGTGCGACGGATTTGCCCTTGTCCGCGACTGATGGCTTCAGTTTTTTGAGAGGAGGGGCCGAGTGGGAGCCAGGTTTCCGCTTCGGGGCGCTTGGCGTGGAAGAAGTTCTCGGCTCCTCCCGGCATGCGACTGCGGCGGACTTGGCGAGAGCCAAGGGGTCGGCGAGTGGCCTAGTTTCGTCAAAAGGCTGGTGTAGGGGACTGTCTCGCTCACCTGCGAGTCTCATAGCTGATTAGCCTCATCTCTCGAAACGAAAGGTTACAGGTTAAGTCCGGAAAGTTACCTTCACCGGGGGGAACATGTTTGAGGGAATCCAAGTCTCGCCGCAGGAAGGGGACGTTGAAAACCTTAGTCCTGAAGAATTCGACGAGAGTGCCCTCGCGCCCCCCGAGAGCGGGAGGCTTGTAGGTTGCACCGTCATATTGAACTGGCGCAAGAGGAATGTTTCCAAAATCACCAGAGACAAAGACGAATCTCTGTCCCCAGTGATGGTTCTTGTTGGTGAGACCACTTGTCTTCACCAATTGTCCCAAAAAGAAGACCACCTCGCCCTTCGAGCGAAAGTTGAACAGCTTCCAAAAGATGGGTAGGCTAAATTTGATCCTTTCTGCCCGCATGTAGCAGATAATCGCCAACAGAATCGCGACGGAGTTTGGGTTGAGCTGGGTCGACACCACCCCATAATACTGGAGGGCAGGAGCACTTCCGGCTAGAGGGGGAGTCGGAAGACCACCTCGAAGTGCTCTAGGGGAATGGCGAGCTCCCAGGCCGGCGTGAGGTTAACTTTATCGTCGTTCCCAGGGTTCTGCGCGGTGAACCTGGTGGGGATGAAGTTGGCGACTATCATGTTGAACTCCTCCAAGGTCAGCCAACAGGGGGAGGCGTGGTCCAGGAAGGCTTGCACACACTTGGAACGACCTTCGCTCTCGCCTGGCATCTTGAAGAGAAAACGAGAGGAGAAAACGTTGGGGAGGCGGGAGCCTTTGCGCTGCAGGGATTTGCGAAAGCAGTTGACAAGGGGACGAAGGTTCGGGAGGAAGGAAGTAAATGCTGGGGAGTAAATGAGGTAGGTGGATCGGCATATTTATAGAAGATACGGTAATTATGAGTTTTCTTTAAAAATACGGCAGGAGAATGGTCAACGGGTCAACAAATCTGGACGTCTTGACTCCTCGATTTCCGTCATATCCCGTCAGCTCTCCTTGGACCTGCAAGAGGCGAGAACCTCCAGGGAGGGCTAGGAAAAAGACAAACAATCTCAGTGCGCAAGAAGTATTGAGCAAGGCATATGAATCAGCCATTCACAAAGTGTCAAAGAATACAGATATAAAAGGGCTCTCGCCGGACGAGAGTCCCCAAACGACAATACCAAGAATGATTATAATAATAATGATAATAACAAATAACGTTTATGATAGTTGTCTGATGCCAAAAGGCGCATGAGGTACAAAGGAGAAGGGTAGGCTGGGTGGATGAGAAAAGAAGAGGTTAGCACCAAGGGCTCAGTACGACACCCACCGCCAACGACCTAGTTCTCGCCTGCCAGACCTTGGAGGGTCTCACAGGTCAAAGAAAGCAGTCAGGGTGGTTAGCCCCTGGTTGGTCAGGCGGAGCTAATCACGAATCTGCGCGACGTGTCTTTCAGGGGAGGTTTCAGTGGAAAGCGTATCCTGGGATTCCGCCCCGCCAAGGAGGTAGGTGCAGTCCCGCTCAACTATCACCAGCCGCCGCTCCATCGTCTCGTGGATCCTCTTCACTTCTGCGGAGTTAGCCCGTTGTTGTCGCGTGAGCTTCGACAGGACTCCCATAATCCTCTGCCTTCGCGCCTTGCCGCTTCCGGAGGGCTCGAGAAAGTCCTTCATCTCACTGGCGGAGGGGAGGGGCGAGTCTTCCCCTTCTTCTTCTTCTTCTTCTTCCTCTTCATCTTTATCTCCTTCCACTTCTGCTTCTTGCTCCTTTGGCTCTGGAGGACAGATTTTGGTCAGAATAGGAGAGGAGTGAAGGAAAAGCTGGGAGGTTCGCGCATACCTGAGGAGCGATGGATGCCCTCCCACGATGGTTGGTGAGAAGGGCTTGGCAGGTCCTCGGGACTCTTTCCGAAAAGCAGATGGAGCGGCTTGCCCCGGCCCGGACGAAATGTCCTATGCTGCGGGGTCTCGATCTCGCCCAAGGGGGAGTAGAAACACCCTCTCTCGCCAGAAGCTGTGATCCCGACGCGGGAGCGGATGGCTCAGAGATAACCCCGCCGACAGGGATTGCGAGATCGGGCGCCAGATCGACGTGATCGGCTGGGGAATTGGGCATGGAAGCCCCCGTGCCTGGCGGGGCAACCCCCATTACTGGCGGGGCAGCCCCCAAAGCGGACAGTGGACCCTCATTGTGGAGGCGGGTCGCCTCTGTGTCCGCAAATGGAGAGTCGACAACATCTCTTGGTACCGTCCCCTGCGAGAAGAGCGATACTTCAGTATGCAGCCACATTCAAGCTTTTTAACATTCCGAGCTGACAGGAAGGGTGAAAGGCGAGAAGGGTACCTCCAGTAGAGAAGAAGGGACCTCGTCACGGTCAGGAGTTGGGGTAGGCGGTGCTCGGCTCTCTGTCGACAGGTCTCGCCACACGGACTTGGCCTTCTTCTTTTTCTTCATTGGGCGGGAGCTCTCGCCAGCCGGCTTCTCTCCGGATGGCTACTCGCCAGCGGATTTCTCCCCCACTACCTTCTCGTTGGCGGGCCTCTTGCCCGTCAACCAAGGGGCAACCTTGGCGCAGTTGGTGCGAGCTCGCGCCTAGGGCACAGCGAGGCGGGCCTGGAGCTCTTCTAAGAGCGGCTTCTCAACGTTTTTGGCACGTATTTTCATGACACGACAGAGGCTCAAGCAGAGAGTAATTACGGCAGAGGAGGCCTGAGGGACAAACTCAGCTGTGTATTTATAAGACGAAGGTGGGGTCTGCAGAAAGATTCCCTGCCAGGTCAGCCTGTACACACCGAATATTAGGTGTTGGTCGTGTCTTTCTGAGCGCAAGGCTAGCTCGCAAAGAGCGAGGATTGTGTACAAACACATATTCGTTGAGTAAGACCAAGATCCTCCAAGGACCAGGATTGGGGTTGATTTGGACTTATAATTGGATTAAGTAAGAAAGTGTGTGAGAGTGCTCTCACCGTAAGTAGTCGGGAGGGTTCTCGCCCAGGGGTTGAGTAGTGCCATTTCGTCAAACACTAGTACGTCGAGCTCAATCTGTCAAGCTGGAGGCGTGGTTCGTCGAACGCCAGTTCAACGAGCTCAGGGCGGGCGGGAAGGCTTCGACTTAAGGTTACGATTGTCATACGCAGACCTAAGGCTCGGGTCATGGTGGAATCAGGGCGGGCGGGAAGGCTCCTGCCCCGGGCAGGTGCAGGGGCTCGCGTCTCAGGATGGTGGAAGCCTATTGGCCCTTGGCGTTGAGTGATGCTTCTCCACTCAACGCTCCCACCAGCCCTTGGAGTTGAGTGAGGCTTCTCCACTCAACGCTCCCGCCAGCCCTTGGCGTTGAGTGATGCTTCTCCACTCAACGCTCCAGTAGCCTTTGGCGTTGAGTGATGCTTTTCCACTCAACGCTCCACCAGCTCTTGGCGTTGAGTGATGCTTCTCCACTCAATGCTCCACCAGCCTTTGGCGTTGAGTGATGCTTCTCCACTCAACACTCCAGCATCTTTTGGCATTGAGTGATGCTTCTCCACTCAACACTCCAGCAGCCTTTGGCGTTGAGTGATGCTTCTCCACTCAACGCTCCAGCAGCCTTTGACATTGAGTGATGCTTCTCCACTCAACGCTCCAGCAGCTTTTGGTGTTGAGTGATGCTTCTCCACTCAACGCTCCCGCCAGCCTTTGGCGTTGAGTGATGTTTCTCCACTCAACGCTCCTATCAGCCTTTGGTTCCCGCCCGATGTAGGCGTGAAGGCTTGCGCTCGGGGCAAGCCGGGTTCCCACAGAGCTCAGTAGGAAGAGCTTTCGCAAGGTGGGACCCAGACCTGAAATTACCTAAATACACCTGGTCTGCATTTAGCTCCACAGAACAGCGGAATTTGGTTATTGGCAGATCAGTGTAGGGGCATTTTAGTAATTTTATGCCAGCAGAAGTACGTTTTTTGCAGACCTGATATTGAAAATCTATAAATTGACCCACAAGATACCTCAGAAGGAAAACTCTCTCATACTCTCATTTTGCCTTCTAGAGCTTTCTGAGGTACTCCAACCACAACAATTGGATTTGGAGGGGAAGCACTCAGAGAACTTCCGGATTAGTGGAGGGACCTCCTAGTTGAGGCTTAGGGTCAGTTTCCAGTTCTTTGTGCCTAGTCTTGGGCCGAGGTTTGGGAGAAGTAGGTGTTGTTGGGTATTGTATCCATATTAACCCAGATTTGATGAAGTCACCCTTGAACTAAGATGAATTAGGCTGTATTTGATGCTTTGGTTGAGTTATGTGGTTGCAGGATTCCAATGGGAAGTGTAGACCAATGTCAGTCTATAATGGGTCACCAAACACAGGACCATGCAATGTAATCCCTCATTGTATGACCCAAAGTGTTGACCCATGTGTAGCTTCTCTATTGGGATAGAGTTTGTTGGGTTTCTCTATGAGGATGGCACAATACTTTGTGCACGCAGCGGAAAAGTAAAACATCAAGAAAACCCAAAAGAGATGGGATCGGGCCATGGTAGTTGAATCAAGAAGTTAACATACAACTAGGCAAAAATTACCTCGGTGGCGTTGAGTCACAACTCAACGGAGATGCTCCAAGCTTCGTATTCCTGCTGGTGGCGAGTTCTACGTGGAATGATGTCCACGTCTCTGCAGAAATCCACACGAGCGGGAGAACACCGATCTTTCCGTCGCACGGAAAATCGGGAAGGACAAAGACCGCACCTTGCTTCTCCACGGACTGCTAGGTCCGCCCCAGGAAGAGCAACACCAGCGACGATTGCCGGAGAGGAGGAGGTCGACGGAGCGAGCACGGCGGCGGAACCCTTCCGTCGGCGGGATTCGGGATCGGCGGAGCGAACGAACGGCGCAACACTTCCGTCGGCTTCGATTCGATCAGCACGCACACATCTAGATCCCCGAAAACCCTAAGTGTCCTTTTATACCAAAGACATAAATAGACTTAGGAATATCGCTATCCGCAGACCACCCGGAAAAATAGGGTTCCAGAATCAGCGAGAATCACCAGGCAGATTCGGTGAGAATCAATCGGCGAGAATCAATCGGCGAAAATCAGTCGGCGAAAATCAGTCGGCGAGTATCACCTAGGATCGGCGAGAATCAGAGTACAATACTCGACGATTCTCGCCGAACACGGGGTGGACCATACTCGTCGACCGTCGACCCGCGGTCGACGATTCTCGTCGATCGTCGAGCCGCGGTCGACGATTCTCGTCGATCGTCGAGCCGCGGTCGACGATACTCGTCTATCGTCGAGCCGCGGTCGACGATACTCGACGATACTCGACGATTCTCGTCGATCGTCGAGCCGCGGTCGACGATACTCGTCGATCGTCGAGCCGCAGTCGACGATACTCGTCGATCCTTCAAGGCAACACTTTACCCACAACCCCATTCAGGTCGGTGATTGGTAACCTTTACCAACACATTCAATCATCCAACTTCTCCACATCTCTTATGTGCGACCCTGCAGGCTCATATCGCGTTGGCAGTGAGATTACATGTTTGACCACTTCTAGATCACCATGGTAACTCCAACAGACTCTCACTTGATCTTGAAAGTATCAAACCAAAAACCTCACAAATAATGAGTGGCATCTAGCAATGCATCATTGCTCCCCAAGCAATAAGAGTTTATAACTCATAAGCCTTTATAACCAATGTATCAGCGTTGTCTTTGTCCCTTTGTCCCTTATATCCGGAAAGAACTAGAAGCATGGACCGTGTCACCCTCGTAATAGCTCAATCCAAGTTTCTTGATCCAGGACGGACTTCCAGAGAATGGTGAGTCCAATATCACATATTGACTCAATCAAGCATGGCCATGCATTTCTCAGTCCAGTTCCATCAAGGGGCTCATGGATGCAACTCCTGTCATATAGGAGGACAAATCCCATATCTGCTCACACACAAACACCCAAATGATTCGTAACATGCCCAACAACCACCCTTATCATCAACCTTTCTCAAGGAAGACTTTAGATGGTATCAAAGCACGCTCTTCCTCACTTGATGAATGTTGTGACTTCAGGTCAAAGGACCACAACACCATGGTCAATTGAGACCTACTCGTGACACGATTGGATGACAATCCATAGAGTAGCCTCAGGTTGGGTCTGTCCAGTACAACTTGTTCACTAACAAGTACCCACGTGATGACTTGATATCACAATATCATGACCTGTGAGAACCGGTCATCAGTCAATGCACGTGCTAGCCTTCATGTACCATCATCACCCTTAGCTTCTATGATGATACTCGACCAGGGACCTTTTAAGAATGAAGCTTCAAATAAATCATAGGCTCTCACATTCAAGTCACGTACTTGATGTCCCATGGAAGAGAACATTCTAAGGGTATCTATTATGTTAACATTTAACTATCATATAGAAAACTCATAATAAAAGAACTTGTCATTAATTGTAAGAGAAAAAATAGGTACATTGTTCATCATATGAACAAATAGCCAACAAATTACATGTTTACATGCTATCCACAAGATTCTCATTAGAGTTGATCATTTAGGTATCGTATACCCATCGATCTAGTATGACCATCATGCTTTCTCTGCGCGAGAAGCTTTGTCAGTGGATCCGCAATATTCTCCTCAGTCGGCACTCTACAAATGTTCACATCTCCTCGTTCGACAATCTCACGAATAAGATGAAACCGCCGAAGTATGTGCTTGGAGCGCTGATGTGATCTAGGTTCCTTAGATTGTGCAATTGCACCATTGTTATCACAGTAGAGAACTATGGGACCAGCAATGCTAAGAACTACATCAAGCTCGCCGATGAATTTCCTAACCCATACAGCCTCCTTCGCCGCATTAGCTGCGGCGATATACTCGGCCTCTGTTGTAGAATCAGCAACTGTCTCTTGCTTGGAACTCTTCTAGCTCACAGGTCCTCCATTCAGGCAAAACACAAAATCTGACTGAGACTTGGAGTCGTCTGTATCAGTTTGGAAGCTAGCATCCGTGTAACCACTTACAACGAGCTCTTCCTCTCCACCATACACCAAGAACACGTCCTTAGTCCTTCTCAAGTACTTCAGGACATTCTTGACTGCAATCCAGTGACACTCACCGGGGTCTGACTGATACCTGCTAGTCATGCTCAAAGCAAAGGAGACGTTGGTTCGAGTACATAACATCGCGTACATGATTGATCCAATTGCCGAAGCATATGGAATCAACTTCATGCGGTCCTTATCTTCACAAGACTTTGGACACTGGTCCATAGAGAGATTCACACCATGAGACATGGGCAAAAATCCTTTCTTGGACTCAAGCATGTTGAACCGCTTCAACACCTTTTCGATGTACGTACTCTGGGTCAAACCCAGCAACTTCTTCGATCTATCTCTATAGATCTTAATACCGAGTATGTAAGTCGCTTCACCCAAATCCTTCATTGAAAAGCAGTTCCCTAGGTTGTTCTTAACAACTTTCAGGGTATGAATGTCATTCCCAATTAATAGTATGTCATCTACAAACAATATCAGGAAGACAACAATGCTCTCACGTATTCGCTTGTAAACACAAGGCTCATCTTCATTCTTGATGAAACCAAACTCTTTGATTTTCTCATCAAAACGAAGATTCCAACTTCGAGAGGCTTGTTTCAGTCCATAGATGGACTTATTCAGCTTGCATATTTTAGTGGCTTCATCTGGGGATACAAAACCCTCGGGTTGTGTCATATACACTTCCTCAAGAAGGTTTCCATTAAGGAAAGCCGTTTTGACATCCATCTGCCAGATCTCGTAGTCATAATACGCAGCAACATCAAACAATATCCTTATGGACTTTACCATGGCAACAGGGGAAAAGGTCTCATCATAGTCAATACCATGAATTTGCTTGAAACCCTTAGCCACCAGTCGCCCTTTGAATGTCTGTACATTCCCTTCCATGTCGGTCTTCTTCTTGAAGACCCACTTGCACCCTATGGGTCGTACCCCTTCAGGTGGTTCCACCAAGTTCCAAACTTGGTTTGCATACATGGAGTCCATTTTGGATTTCATAGCCTCAAGCCATTTGTCGGAGTCCGGTCCATTCATAGCCTCTTGGTAGGTTGCTGGTTCATCATCATGATCCATAAGCAACACATTACCTATTTGAGACACGAGAAATCCATATCTCTCAGGCTTAAACCTCGGTATACCAGATCTACGTAGCACTTGTGTTCCTTGAGCAGGTTCTCTAGCTACAACATCTTGTAGTCCTGTCTCAGAATCCAATTCCGGTCCATTCACTACATGTGGTTCTTGAACTTCTTCAAGCTCTACCTTTTCAGTCTTTCTTGATAAGAACTCTTTCTCCAAGAAGACACCAGTCCTTGCGACAAACACTTTGACCTCAGACAGTAGGTAAAAGTAATACCCTTTCGTTTCCTTAGGATATCCCACCAGATAACATTTATCCGATTTGGGTTCCAGCTTGTCAGGCATTTGACGTCTCGCATATGCCTCACAGCCCCAAATTTTAATGAACGACATACTAGGACGCTTCCCAGTCCATATCTCATATGGTGTCTTCAGAACCGTTTTCGTTGGAGCGCGATTCAATGTCATTGCAGCAGTCTCTAAAGCAAAACCCCAAAAGGAAACAGGCAAGTTTGCATGACTAATCATCGAACGTACTATGTCTAACAGAGTATGATTTCTCCTCTCAGACACACCATTATGTTGTGGCGTTCTAGGTGGTGTGAGCTGTGATACAATACCACACTCTTTCAGATGATCACGGAACTCATGACTCAGGTATTCGCCACCTCGATCAGATCGGAGTGCTTTAACCTTTTTACCCAAATGGTTTTCTACTTCATTCTTGAACTCTTTGAACTTTTCAAAGGTCTCGGATTTGCACTTCATAAGATACACATATCTGTATCTACTGAAATCATCAGTAAACGTAACAAAGTAGAAATACCCACCTCTAGCCATGGAACTCATCGGTCCACATACATCACTATGTACAATACCCAAGAGATCCTCAGCCCTCTCAGCATAACCAGTGAAAGGAGCTTTAGTCATCTTGCCTAACAAACAAGATTCGCATCGCTCAAATGATTCATAATCAAATGAGTCCAAAAGTCCATCTCTATGGAGCTTGGATATGCGATTCTCGTTGATATGGCCCAAACGACAATGCCAGAGAAATGTAGGGTTCGAGTCATTTGTTCTTAGTCTTTTATTATTTTCTACATTACAGATCAGATGGTCCAAGTTCAAAACATAAAGACCATTAAACAATTGGGCTACAGCATAAAAAACATCATTCTTAAATATAGAACAACAGTTGTTCTTAATTATAAAAGAAAATCCAATCATGTCCAAACATGAAATAGATATAATGTTTCTAGTTATGGCCGGAACAAAATAACAATTATCTAGTTCTATTACAAGCCCACTGGGCAAAGAAAGACCGTAAACCCCTACGGCTACAACAGCAACTCTTGCTCCATTGCCGACGCGGAGGTCCACCTCCCCTTTACTCAGCAATCTTCTCCTTCCCAGTTCCTGCACATTTGTACAAATGTGAGAACCACATCCGGTATCCAATACCCAAGATGAAGGAGCAGAAAGGTTTATCTCTATAACGTGAATATTTGAAGCAGAAGTCATACCTCCCTTCATTTTCTGCAGACCTTCAATGTATGAAGGACAGTTCCTCCTCCAATGACCCGCCTTGCCACAGTGGTGGCATTTCCCTTCCTTCACCGTGCTTTTCTTTTTCATCAGTGCAGAAGACTTGGGCTCAAGATATGACTTAGGTTCCACCTTTGTCTTCTTAGAGCCTTTGGCTTTGCCCTTGCCCTTATGCACCATCAGTATGGGGCTGGCAGGCTTGGCCTTATTCATATTGATTTCGGCAGTTCTCAACATGCCTAGGAGTTCAGGCAGTGTCATGTCTATTTCATTCATGTTGTAGTTCAAGACGAACTGCTCATAACTGTCCGGCAACGATTGCAGGATCAGATCTGTGGCCAACTCTTGACCAAGAGGAAAACCCAGCCTTTCAAGGTTCTCTATATACCCAATCATCTTGAGTATGTGAGTCCCTACTGAGTCTCGAACTCCCATCTTGCACTGAAACAACGCTTTTGTGACGTCGAACCTCTCTTGACGAGCCTGCCCTTGAAACATTTTCTTGAGATGCTCGTCAATCTCCTTACACCCCATGTTCTCATGTTGCTTCTGAAGCTCAGAGTTCATAGTGGCAAGCATAAGGCATTCGACATCTAAAGCATCATCAGTATACTTCTTATAAGTATCCTTCTCAGCACGGGAAGAGTTCCCGGTTGGCACCTCGGGGGCTTCTTCTTCCAAAACATAGAGCTTTCGCTCTTGCCTGAGAACAATTCTCAGGTTCCTATACCAGTCCATGTAATTTGTCCCACTGAGCTTATCCTTCTCAAGGATGGCTCTTAGAGACAAAGTGGAGTGTGAAACACTTGTCATGGAATTCTACAAGAATTTATGTAGAATAAAATCAGTACCAAAATATCAAATACAATTTATTTTAATTTGGACTTCAATTAAAACACTCCCA
Source organism: Platanthera guangdongensis (assembly GCA_039583875.1). Lineage (NCBI taxonomy): Eukaryota > Viridiplantae > Streptophyta > Magnoliopsida > Asparagales > Orchidaceae > Platanthera > Platanthera guangdongensis. The sequence continues at coordinate 11,023,165 of CM077159.1, read as the reverse complement.
CTATTTTATTCGAAATGATAGCCCTCACTAACAATTCGGAGAGTTCATGCGAGCTACTCTCTTAGTGGACAAGATCCATATTTCACCAACACAATGAGTCAGCTTTGGCTTTCCTCTCACGATGCGATTATTTAGGTAGGCAACGCTTGCCAATTGCATCCTCATGCAATTCTTGTATAGTTGGTGAATAACTCCTTACTCGCATCCATCATATAGTGCATGCCAACCCTATGCCTCTAGGCACTCAACCTTTGAGGTCACCTAGTTAAGTTGGACCCGATGTCGACAGTGGGATATCACAATTATCCGCTCGCACCCTTACCAAGATAGATTAATGCACCTTGCTTTGGCAAGCCCACACTTCATCGATCGAGGCAGTAAGAGTGTCATCCATCGGAAGGCATCCGAACACTTAATATTTGATGAAGGGATTTTAATTATAGGTTAACAGTTAACCATGATCAACATTTGATCAATGTGCACATCCAAGGAAAAACAAATTTTTTTTCTAAAATCACATGCATCCCTTATGTGCACAACCTGACACCATCAACATTTGATAGAATGAAGGGCTAAATCTGAACATCTGGAAACTTCCAAATCCTCAGATTTACATGCATTGTACAAAAGCAAAGACAACTCAACTTAAAGCAGTAGACAAGCTCATCTCTCTATGTTGGATTCAAAATCCAAAACAAACTCGAGGGATGGTTACTGCTAAGGAGACTGCAATTTCTAACAATTAGAAATTTCCACGAAATCCCAGACGTTCTTGGCGGGGTACCAAGACTAAATCTAGACATTTAGAACACTTCTAAATCCCTAGGTTTACACGCACTGGAATAACAAAACTTCCAATACAACAATCATGACCGGAACCTGGCTCTGATACCACTGTTGGGTTTCTCTATGAGGATGGCACAACACTTGTGCACGCAGCGGAAAAGTAAAACATCAAGAAAACCCAAAAGAGATGGGATCGGGCCATGGTAGTTGAATCAAGAAGTTAACATACAACTAGGCAAAAATTACCTCGGTGGCGTTGAGTCACAACTAAACGGAGATTCTCCAAGCTTCGTATTCCTGCTGGTGGCGAGTTCTACGTGGAATGATGTCCACGTCTCTACAGAAATCCACACGAGCGGGAGAACACCGATCTTTCCGTCGCACGGAAAATCGGGAAGGATAAAGACCGCACCTTGCTTCTCCACGGACTGCTACGTCCGCTCCAGGAAGAGCAACACCAGCGACGATCGCCGGAGAGGAGGAGGTCGACGGAGCGAGCACGGCGGCGGAACCCTTCCGTCGGCGGGATTCGGGATCGGCGGAGCGAACGAACGGCGCAACACTTCCGTCGGCTTCGATTCGATCAGCACGCACACATCTATATCCCCGAAAACCCTAAGTGTCCTTTTATACCAAAGGCATAAATAGACTTAGGAATATCGCTATCCGCAGACCACCCAGAAAAATAAGGTTCCAGAATCGGCGAGAATCACCAAGCAGATTCGGTGAGAATCAATCAGCGAGAATCAATCGGCGAGAATCAGTCGGCGAGAATCAGTCGGCGAGTATCACCTAGGATCGGCGAGAATCAGAGTACAATACTCGACGATTCTCGCCGAACGCGGGGTGGACCATACTCGTCGACCGTCGACCCGCGGTCGACGATTCTCGTCGATCGTCGAGCCGCGGTCGACGATTCTCGTCGATCGTCGAGCCGCGGTCGACGATACTCGTCGATCGTCGAGCCACGGTCGACGATACTCGACGATTCTCGTCGATCGTCGAGCCGCGGTCGACGATACTCCTCGATCGTCGAGCCGCGGTCGACGATACTCCTCGATCCTTCAAGGCAACACTTTGCCCACAACCCCATTCAGGTCGGTGATTGGTAACCTTTACCAACACAGTCAATCATCCAACTTCTTCACATCTCTTATGTGCGACCCTGCAGGCTCATATCGCGTTGGCAGTGAGATTACATGTTTGACCACTTCTAGATCACCATGGTAACTCCAACAGACTTCATATTCAAGCACTTGGACTATGTGAATAGAGTTGGATGCTGATCTCACCAAAGAAGAAAGAATTTCCGCCTTGAAAATTTTTCTAAGTATTCCACTCGTGTAGGTCATTAACTACTCGAGTGAATTACTTGCTTCATACTCGAGTCAAACTTCTTTTACTCGAGTAAGTAAATCTCCCTCTCGTGAAGTTAAGTCCATATACTCGAGTATACTGTCACATACTCGAGTAGCTTACTTAACTACTCGAGTAGATCATTCTTCTTACTCGAGTTGCACAGAGTTCACTCTCCAAATTTTTCTAAGTAAAACACTCGAGTAAGTATATTTATACTCGAGTAGTTATAGTTTCTGACTCGTGTAACTGTTTTCTATCTCAAGAGTAAATTTTCCATACTCGACTAGTATAAGTTATTTACTCGAGTAGTTCACTTACTACTCGAGTAGTTCAAGCTTCATACTCGAGTAAACTAAATTTCTCTTCTCCTAAAGTTATTCCAAGTCATTTACTCGAGTAAGTCTTTTTCATATACTCGAGTAGATTTTATTCTCTCGAGTAGTTCAGTCTGACTACTCGAGTAGCTCATTTTCCAGTGTTCAGAATTTTTTTTTCCAAGTCCTTTCACTCGAGTAGTTCGTCAAACTACTCGAGTAGTTTTTTTCACCTACTCGAGTAGTACAACTTGTACTCGAGTAGTTCAACTCCACTTCCCGTGAAACTTTTCTGTATACTCGAGTAGATTTTCTAGGTACTCGAGTAAGTTGATTATATGTACTCGAGTAGTTGTTTTCTAGCTACTCGAGTAGTCCTGAGTTATATACTTGAGTTAGATTCCTCTATTCACATGAGTAGTTTTATACATACTCGAGTAGTCGTTTCTTCACTCGTGTATATCACTTCCTTTTCTCTGAAATTTCTCTAAGTCCATATTTGACAGATTTTCAAATTCTGTGACATGATTGGTCCACGTGTACGTCATTAAAACCAATTATGACCGTTATTACTATTCTTATATAAGGTCCTGTCTAATCGACAAACCTTAAGAAGAATAACAAGCTTTCAAGATCAAACATTATTGAGATTTTTCTGCATCTGTTTCTCTCTCCAAGTCGTTGTTTCCTCTCTCTCTCTTCACGGCCGGCATGGGTTTCGATTTTCAGAGGAATCATACTGAAGAAGTTTTACAGATCGAGATCGTTTCTTAACTGCTCATCCTCTTCCTGATCGTGTAAGACAAAGAAGATTCCAGATATGTTGCCGTGATTTTCTTCATCTTTCTGAAAGTGCCGCAAAGCTTACAAGAAGAAAATCCTGGTTGCTTGCTTACAGATCTGACATAGAAATCATTGTTTGTATTTTCTAAACAATTTTTCATTCTTGTAGGAGAAGTTTTCTCTGAGTGTAGGAGTTTTCAACTCCGAGTTTGTAGGAAGTTTTGCCTTCCGAGTTGTAGATCCAGTTGGTTGGATTGAGATTGTAGGAACTTTGTTCCGAGGGTAGGATTGATTTTCAATCCGAGATAGTGGAGTAGCCGAGTCTAGTATATTGCTAGATCAGTGAGGTAAAGTGGATGTACCCAAGATCGGGGAACCACTATAAATCTTATCTCGTCCGTGATAATTTGGTAGATAGATCTGTGCTCTGTTCTGAGTTTTTTTATTCCGCAAAAGACGCACAACTCACCTATTCACCCCCTCTAGGTTATTTAGGTTGACAACTATTATCGTTTAATTGGTATCAGAGCGAGGTTGATCGTTAAAAGGTTAACACCTTGATCAATTCCTGCAATAGTTGTTATTTGAGATCTACCTATCATGGACAAGGCAAAGGATTTTGCCAAGTTTCCCCTATGCAACAAGAACAACTTTCCCATGTGGAAAGAAAGGATCAAATTCTTTATGGAAGCTGTGGATCCGAGGATCTTCATGATAGTTGAAGAAGGTCCTTATATCCCTATGAATGTCTCCACTATAGATCCTACCAAGAAGGTTCCAAAGAAGCTGATGGATTTAGACAAGGACGAGATTGCACTTGTCTCACTAGACAAGAAAGCTAAAAACATTATAGCAAGTGCAGTTGATGACTCAATGCTGCAGAACTTAATCCACTGCCAATCTACAAAGGAGATGTGGCAGTCCTTGGTTACCTTGATGGAAGGTACAGAAGAAGTAAGGGATGATCGGAGATCCCTCCTCAATCAGAAGTATAAAGCCTTCCGACAGGGAAGCAAAGAGACCATTGCTGATACATTTGAGAACTTTTTCAAGATAGTGAATGGCCTAAGAGTCTATGACAGAGTATTCACTAATAGAGAACTGAATGACAAGTTCCTGAGATCCCTGACCAAAGAATGGGACAACAAGGTCTGTGCCATCAGGGAGTTTGGGAAGCTGGCTGCGACAGACCTACAAAATCTCTTCGGGAAGCTTATGTCATATGAGCTTCAACTAAACACCAAGAAAGCTGAAGAAGAGAAGAGCACTTATGTTCTCAAAGAAAAGTCTGTTGCTCTAAAAGCAGACACCTCTAGAAAGACAAAGGCTGCCTCCCCGGCTCCAGCTCTAGAAATTAGTGAAGAAGAAGAAATTTCTGATCCTAGTACCTCAGGCTCTGAGCTATCAGAAAGAGAGTTCTCAGTGCTCTCACGTCAGTTCAAGAAATTCTTGAACAAGAAGAAGCAATGGAAAGGCAATGATGTCTCCTATAGAAGATCACGACACGATGGTGATCGGCAAAGAAAAGGCTCAAGTAGCCATGACAGGTATTCCTCTAAACAGAACAAATTTGTTTCGACTGACATTATTTGCTATTGTTGTAATAAGCCAGGTCACGTCATCGCCGACTGCCCTCATAAGAAGAAGGAGAGTGGTAGAAGAGAAGAAAAGAAATCCTCGTACAACAAAAAGAGAAAAGAGAAGATCCTGATAGCCAAAAAGAGCAAGACTCTTAGTGACTCCGACTCATCTGAGTCAAGTGAAGAAGAAGAAGCTTATTTTGGGCTTATGGCTCAAACAGATGATGATCAAGAGCCCCAGTTCACTGGGAAGGTAAACCCTCATACCCCTCTTTCAGATTCTGAAGTCTCTGAACATGATTGTGAGGATAGCTCCTCTGACGATGAGTCAGAACAAATGGCCTAGTACAAGGAGTTAATCATGGCTTACGACAAATGTCGTCGAGTCGTGAAGACTCGGGCTAAATAGATCAAATCTCTAAAAGCCGAAGTGAGCAACTTGAGAGAGAAAGTTGCAAAGACTGACTCCCTCGAAGAAAACTTCAATAATGCTATTGAAGAATATAACAAGTCTCTTGAGCACCTTGACCTCAAAGAGAAAATCATCAAGGAATTGGAAGCCCAACTTGCTGCTGAAAAGAAACTAGTTTAAAGTTTCTCAAAGCCCAAGACAGTTCTTCCATTCGTTGCTGAATTCTCAGCCAAGGCCAAGGGTGCTGGATTAGGCCATGAAGAAGCTCCTAGTAAATCCTCTAGAAGAAATAAGGCTCAACGTAAGAATAAGGCCGCCAAAAAGGCCTTAGCCAAAGAGAAGGGGAAAGCCCCTCAATATCAGACCACATTCAATAAGGTTATATTTCCTTCAAATGAGTTTGATTTTGACTCATCCTACGGGCACTTTGCTAGGCCTACTTATGTAGAGCCAAAGTCCCGCTATCAAGGATAGACTTGACCCAGAAACTTTGGCGAAAGTGTCCTTAAGGCACCATATGACCCTTTCAATCATGGGCATAACTTCAAGAAGACATCAAAGACAAAGTCTGTTGTAGAAAAGTCTATAAAGGAGAAGAAGTCATGTGATTGCCATCATCATGAGGCATCTACCTCCAAGAATGCTGCCCCTGCTAGACCACAATTCCAAAAGGTCAAGCAGGAGATCATGAGGCAAAGGTACAATAGATTTGACTGTTGGTGTTGTGGCAAGGTTGGTCACTTCGCCATTGATTGCTGGTTCAATCCCAGAAACGCTGCAACTCCTCATATCAGCAATATGAGAAAGACCGCTCATAGTGCTAACACTCGTAGGGGGAGTACTCTAACCCGAGACCAAGGACCCAAACGTGTTTGGGTTCCTAAGGCAAATAGATTATGATTGCAGGTATGTCCAAAGGACAACAAAACGCCAATCTGGTATTTGTACAGCGGATGCTCTCGGCATATGACCGGGACTAGAAGCCTCATTCAGAACTTTACTCCATTCGTGAACGGACCAAAGGTCATCTTTGGAGGTACAGACCGTGGAATTACTAGAGGCTATGGTATGATCACTAATGGCAATGTATCCTTCTCGGATGTGGCTTATGTCGAAGGATTGGAACACAATCTCATAAGCATAAGCCAACTCTGCGATAAGGGATACATAGTTGAATTCCATGCTGATAAGTGCTTGATAAAATCCGTTGACAATATGGAAACGATTCTATCCGGCACTCGATCGAAGAAAGAATTTTTTCTGTTTAAATTTCATTTGTATAGATTCCTCTACACCAGTGTGCCTTTTAGCAAAAGATAGTGCGTCTCTTGGTGACCAATGTCACAAGAGACTAGCACATATTAATTTCAAAACTATTAACAAATTATTTTCAATGAACTTAGTTCGTGATGCCCCAAATGTCAAGTACGTCAAAGATAGACCTTGTTATGCATGTGTAAAAGGCAAGCAAACAAGGGCTACCTTTAAAAGCGTTATTTGCAAAGATTCTAATAGATGTCTTCATCTACTGCACATGGACTTGTTTGGTCCACTGCAAATCAGAAGTTTGGGAGGTAAGGATTATACGTTGGTAATTGTTGATGATTACTCGCGATTTGCGTGGGTGTTCTTTCTGAAACACAAGTCAGATACCTTCGACATCATTACTAATTTTGTCAGGCAAGTCCAGAATGAGTACAACTGCTCCGTAGTCAAAATAAGAAGTGACAATGGAACAGGGTTCAAATCTAGGGTCATGACAGAATTCTGTGAAAGCTTAGGTTTCTTTCATGAGTTTTCTTCTCCTCGTACTCCACAATAGAACGAAGTGGCTGAGAGAAGGAACAGAACACTCATAGAGGTCTGCAGGACAATGTTGAGTGATGCTTCACTTCCGGAGTACTTCTGGGCTGAAGCCGTCAACACTGCATGTCACGTGCAAAATCGAGCACTCATAAATAAAAACCACGATAAGACACCTTACGAACTTCTGAAAGGCAGGAAACCAACAGTCTCATACTTTAGAATCTTTGGCTGTAAATGCTTCGTACTTAACAATGGTAAGTATCATACCACCAAGTTCAGCGAAAAGAGTTTTGAAGGTATTTTTGTAGGTTATAGTAGCTATAGTAAGGCATATAGAATATTTAATAGAAAAACCCTGGTGGTAGAAGAATCGATACATGTTGTATTTGATGAGACGAGCTTGCTGCAAAGTAATCCGTCTAGTGTGTTCATTGAAGATGCAGGTGCAAAGCTGGAAGAAACTAGCTTGGATGAACCGTCCGAAGACAAAGGCAAAAAATTCTTCAAGATCACCTCTCCAACCGCTATTGGGGAGGTAGATGATCAAAATGAAGAGATCGTCCAAGTTGAAGAAATCACTCCGGTGATAGAATACAATCCAGATGCAAGACCTCTAGAGCTCAGACATTTGAAGGATCATCCCATGGACCAGATCATAGGAGATCCCCGAGATGGTGTCAGAACTCGTAGAGGTACAACTAATGAGAATCTTTATTTAAGTTTTCTCTCGCAGGTTGAACCAAAGAAGTTTGAGGAAGCAAACTCAAATGCATCGTGGATATTGGCAATGGAAGACGAGCTAAATCAGTTCAAGTGCTGCAATGTATGGAAACTTGTTCCAAGACCCAAAGGAAAGAACGCCATTGGAACAAAAAGGGTCTACAGGAACAAGATGGACGAAGATGGGACGATCATAAAGAACAAGGCCAGACTTGTCGCTAAAGGCTATCGTCAAGAAGAAGGAATCGACTTCGACCAGAGATATGCATCAGTGGCAAGGCTGGAGGCAATAAGGTTGTTCCTAGCATATGCTGCATTCAAAGGCTTCACCGTCTATCAGATGGATGTGAAGTCTGCCTTCCTAAATGGTAACATAAAGGAGGAAGTGTATGTGGAACAACCTGCAGGTTTCGTTGATCCTAACTTTCCTGATTATGTCTATTTCCTGCACAAGGCCCTATATGGTCTGAAACAAGCTCCTAGAGCTTGGTATGAGACGTTGTATAGCTTTCTACTTGAGAATAATTTCACAAGAGGAAAGATAGACAAAACATTATTTCTTATGGAAATAAAAGGCAAGATTTTGCTAGTGTAAACCTATGTCGACGACATTTTTTTGGCTCTACAGATGACAACCTCTGCAAAAAAAGTTCTCAAAACTTATGCAAGGGAAGTTCGAAATGAGCAGTATGGGCGAGCTGAAGTATTTCTTAGGGCTTCAGGTGAAACAATCTGAAGATGGAATTTTCATCTCGCAGACCAAGTTCACCAAAGAGCTGATTAAGAAATTCGGAATGGAGAATGCAACATCTATGAGGACTCCAATGGGCTCAACTATGTCTCTGGACAAGGATAAAAAAGGGAAACCTTTTGATGAAACCAAGTACAGAAGCATAACTGGATCCTTGCTCTACCTTACTACCAATACACCCGACATAATGTTTTCAACATGTGTCTGTGCTAGATTTCAGGTGAACTCTAAGGAATCTCACTACGCTGCTGCAAAGCGGATTTTGAGATACCTTAAAGGTACACCAAATCTTGGCTTATGGTACCCAAGAAGTAATGACAGCGAACTAATTGATTTTTCAGATGCAGATTTTACAGGAAGCAAAGATGACAGGAAAAGCACCTCTGGGACTTCCAATTCTTTGGAAGATGGCTAATCTCCTATAGTAGTAAGAATCAGAACTGTGTCGCAATCTCAACGGTCGAGTCAGAGTACATCTCTGCAGGCATGTACAACCCCGTGTTCGTCGAGCGGGTCCCGCCAGGGAGGTCGGGTGGATCTAGCCCCGCGACCCGCACCCAAGCAGCAAGCAGACATACGACAGGGGGGCTAGTCCGCTCTCGCTCATTTTAGGCGAGCGAGTCGGGCGAGACGGCTCCCCTACTCTCCCGCTCGCTCTGATAAATCACTGACCAAAGCGGGGGGTGCCCTTCGTCGCACCAGCACAAGCGGATGGACTCAGCAACCCGCGACTAGCGACCTGATCGGTGGGTCGCAATGGCCGCCAGCTAGCCCCTACCCGCGACCTGGTCGCCTGTCCGCCCCGGCAGAGGACAGGCAGGTCACGGCGGTCCGGCTCGCGCCCAGGAAGAATAGGCGGACCGCTGGAGCCAGATCGTGCCCGCGTCCCGCAGAGGGGGATTGGAGGCGAGCTGACTCCCCAGGGGTGCGAATAGCTTCTCAGAACGGCGGAGCCACGCTGTTGGCAGACCAGGTGGGACTGCGCATAGCTGTTCAGGACCGCGAAGCTTGGCTGTTAGCAGACCCGACCAGGGTCTTTTTGGTATTTTCAGGTCAGTTCTTTTGGTTATTGGCAGTTCAGATTCCAAAAACTATAAATAAGACCCAAGGGGTACCTCAGAAGGGACGCCTTTAGTGCCTCCCTGCTCCTGTTTTCAAGTGCTTTCTGAGGGTACCTTAGCTCGGCTTCTGGCTAAGGAGGGGAAGCGCTCAGAGATCTTCCGGGTTTGTGGTGGGACCTCCCCGCTGAGCCCTTGGGTCTGTTTCACCTTGCCTTCTTTGTTATTTTTCTTGCAGGAGCGAAGTAGGCGCGAGACCACCCCTTCCCCAAGGGTCGAACTCCACAGGAGACCGGATTCCGGTTTCATCATTTTGGTGCGGTGAGCGTGGAGCGTGGTCAGCGCAGAAAGGCTTCGGCGAGCTCAATGACGGGAGGACAAGGATCCGACAGGCCGGACTCGTCGCCCCCCCCCCCCCCCCCCCGCCACTCGCAACGGTGGGGATGTTTGAAGATTTCAGAAACGAGGTGCTGACACTTGTCAAGTTCGCACTCGGCACGCAAGCCGAGTGCTCGACTCCGGCAGTTAAGATCGCAACTGCCCCATCCATGGGCGAGGACGCTCCCGGCAGGAGAGCTGGGAAGGAAGTGGCCGAGGAAGGCCGAGGGTGCGAGCTCCCCGGGCGCGAGCTTTTCCCTGGCTCGGCTAGCCGAGGTCGTTTTGGCGAGCTGGGCTCGCGAGACTCGCTGGCTCGCCCAGTGGGGGGGGGGGGGCAGTCCTTTCAGCGAGCTGGTCTCCTCAGCTCCAGTCCCAGATGGGTTCAGGGAACCCGAGATGTCCTACTACACCGGGAAGGGAGACCCGGTCCAGCACGTCCAATGGTTCGAGGACGTGGTCTCCATCCGTCAGATGTCGGACGGATTCAAATGCCGACTCTTCGCCATCACCCTCCGAGAGAAGGCGAGGGAGTGGTTCCACCAGCTGCCGGCTAGTTCCATCTACTGCTTCGAGGACTTGCGCAGAGGGTTCATGCTGAGGTTCACTACTTCGAAGAAGAGGAAGAAGGAGTCCGAGTCTCTGTTCCACATTAAGCAGGGAGTGAACGAAACGTTGGGAAGCTACGTGGACCGATTTCAGGAGGAAGTTACCCAGGTCCAGGAGATGCCGGGCCATAGTCTGATGATGGCTTTTACCCTGGGCCTGCAGCAGGGTTTCTTCCGAATGGAGCTGAAGAGAGTTCCCCCCTCTCCTACGAGGAGTTGATGGAGAGGGCGGCGAGAGAGGTCGACGGGGAGGCGTCGAACCCGGAATTTGCAAGGAAACTGGCCAGGTGGGCAACTGAGGAGGAAATGGAGTCGAAGGGAGGAAGAGGACAGGAAGAGAGAAGAGGGGAGCCTAGGCAGAGGGAGCAGAGGCAGCTCCAGTGGTAGCAGCAGCCGAGGTGGGGGCACCAGGAGCCCGACCGTCGGCTGGGCTGGAGACCTGAAGGGCAGGGGCAAGGGCCACCGAGAGGCTACTACGGAAGGGGTCACTACCAGGGAAGGCAAGATCAGTTCCACCCTCCGGGCTAGAGGCAGGGCCAGAGGCCCCGGCTCCCCGATCAGGAGGAGGCCATGGCCATAGCTTTGGGAGCAAGGAGGGCGATCATGAGGAGGAGGAGAAGGGAGGTCAGGGTGGAGCTGCCCTATTGCGACTTCCATCAGGAAGAGGGGCACGCAACAGCCACGTGCCCGGAATTCTTGGAGATGAGAGGGCATAGGGAGCAGCAGCAGCAGCAGGAGCAGCAGGCGCGGCAGGAAGTGAGGATTGAAGAGGTCCTGCCTCGGGCAGAGGAGGATCGCTGTGAAGACCGGGTGGATGTGGGGACCCGAGGAGGGATCGGAGTGATCCACGGAGGGGTGGGGGTTGAGGCTTCTCGCAAGGCAAGCCTCCACACCATGTACCGGTGGAGCGTTGCCTCCACATCCCAAACCCCACCCCCGGAGGAGAGGATCACCTTGTCCAGGAGTGATATGCCAGACCACGAGGACCCATTCTGCGATGCGCTGGTCATCAAGGCAGCCATCGAGAATTTTACTGTCTCTCGGATCCTCGTGGACAATGGGAGCTCTGTCAACGTCGTCTTCAAAAAGGCGTTTGACGCGATGAAAGTGGAGGCAAAGAGGGTGCTGGCCGCAGATGGACCCTTGTTCGGGTTCTCAGGAGAACGAAAGGAAGTAGAGGGAGGAGTTGGCCTTCATGTCACCTTGGGGGGGCAGTCCCGAAACTGCAGTTTCGTCATCGTGGACGCCCCCAGCAGCTACAGCGCAATCTTCGGGAGGCCCCTTATCAGCGCCTTCCGCTGCGTCCCCTCGTCTTTCCATCAATGCTTAAAGTTCAACGCTGAGGGGATCCAGGTCAGAGTCAGGGGGGACCCAAAGGTGGCACGGGAGTGCTATGTCACCGCGGTGAACACTATCTCTTGGCAGGAGGGAGCCGAGGAGATGGGTCGGAGGATGGAGGAGGCCGAGCAGGAGGTTGTCAGCAAGGAGCTGGGGGTAGAGAGTCGCGCTGAGGAGGCAACAGGAGAAGATATGGAGGTGGCTGGAGTGATGGCTATGGGGGAAGAGATGGAGATAGAGGTCCCTGTTCCGGAGGAAGGGGATGCTGAGGGATGGGCGGAGCAGTCCAGGCTGGAGGCCGCGGAGGAAGTGGTAGAGCTGGAGGTGCTCACCCGTGGAGGCGGGATGGAGAAGATCCGCATCAGCGGGGGGCTAACCCCGGAGAACCCGGGCAGGATGCTGGAGTGCATCCGGAAGAATGTGGATATCTTTGCCTGGAACGCCGCGGAGATGCCGGGGGTTAACGCGGATGTTGCTTGCCACCGCCTCAACCTGGACCCGGGAACACGCCCCGTTCAGCAGAAGAAGAGGTCTACGGCGGACAAGCAGGCGGAGCCCATCAGGGAGGAGGTGGCGAAGCTCCTCAAGGCTGGCTTCGTGTCCGAGATTCAGTATCCCGACTGGGTCTCCAACGTGGTCATGGTTAAAAAAGAAGACGGCCGATGGAGAATGTGTATCGATTTTTCGTTACTTAATAAAGCTTGTCCTAAGGACTGTTATCCTTTGCCTCGGATCGACGCGCTGGCTGACTCAGCCGTCGGTTTTTCTGTAATGAGTTTTTTAGATGCTTTTTCAGGTTACCACCAAATCAGGATGCACCCCCCGGACATCAAGGATGTCTCGTTCATCACAGGGGATGGCTGCTACTGCTACAAGATGATGCCTTTCAGGCTGAAGAACGCTGGGGCCACCTACCAAAAAATGATGGATAGGGTCTTCAAGGAGCAAAGGGGGAGGAATTTGGAGGTATATGTGGACGACCTCATGATCAAAAGTCGGGATGTGGACTCCCACCTCCGGGACTTGGAGGAGACCTTCGCCACCCTGCGCAAATACAAGATGTGGTTGAATCCCCTTAAGTGTGTCTTTGGGGCCAGCAGGGGAAAGTTCTTGGGGCACCTCCTCACCCCTGCGGGGGTCGAGCCGAATCTAGATAAGGTCAGGGCTATCTTGGAGCTGGGGTCCCCACGGAATGCTAAGGAGGTCCAACGGCTGACGGGGAAGTTAGCAGGGCTGAGTCGCTTCCTTTCTCGGGCAGGGGAGAAGTGCTCCCCCTTCTTCAAAATGCTAAGGGGAGGTCAGAGGTTTGAATGGACCAAGGAGTGCGAGGAGGCGTTCCAGGCTCTCAAAGTGCAGTTGACACAGGCTCCGCTGCTCCAAGGGCCAAAGGAGGGGGAGGACCTGTTCCTATATCTCGGGGTCGGGGCAGAGGCCTTGAGCTCCGTCTTGGTTCGTGAAGAAGGGAAGAGGCAGCTCCCTATTTATTATGTCAGCCGGGTCCTAAGGAAGGCCGAGCTCCGGTATCCGATCTTGGAGAAGCTTGCATTCTCCCTAATCATCTCGGCTCGGAGGCTGCGATCTTACTTCCAGGCACACTCAATCCGAGTGGTAACCGACCACCCTCTCCGCAACATCTTTGAGGGGGTGGAGCATTCAGGCCGGCTGGCCAAGTGGTCGGTGGAGCTGAGCGAGTTCGATGTCTCCTTCGTTCCGCGGCTCTCGATCAAAGCTCAGGCGATGGCCGACTTTCTGGCCGACTATGTGGTGGAAGTAGCGGAGGAAGAGCTCACCCGCCCGACTCCTTGGAAGGTGAGGGTGGATGGAGCCTCAGGGAGGCATTCCCTTAGAGTGGGGGTGATCCTAGAAATCCCTCAAGGGACTCGAATTGAGCAGACGGTGGTGGTGCACTTTCCCATTACCAACAACCAGGCCGAGTACGAGGCCGTGATAGCAGGGATGCGCCTGGCCAGGGAGCTGGGGGTGTCGGATGTGGAGGTCCTTACTGACTCCATGATAGTAGCTTCCCAGATCAACGGGGAGTTCGAGGCAAGGGAGCCCACCTTGCGATCATACTTGGCCAAGGTGAAGGGGGTCATTGGCACCTTTCAAACTTTCATCATCCGACACGTGCCCAGGGAAGAGAATGAGCAAGCCGATCAGCTGGCAAAACATGGTCCCCAGGTGGGGGGCACCATCACCGACCTGTTCCGCCCCTCCATCGAGGAAAGAGAGCTTATGGAAATCGACCAGCAAGCTTCGTGGATGGATCCAGTTGTAGTTTTCCTCTCCACGGGGAAATATCCGGAGGGGGTAGACAAGAAGAAGCTAAGGCACAAGTCCGCTTATTACCTCCTCCAGGACGGGCAGCTATACAGGAAGACACTCTCTGGGATGTTGGCTCGCTGCGTGGCCGAGGGCGAGGTGCAGAGGATCTTGGAGGAAGTCCACTCCGGCGAATGTGGGAGTCATTCCGGGAGTCGGACCCTGGAGCGAAGGATAGTCAGGCAAGGGTATTTCTGGCCCACCCTGGGCCGAGATGCCGCCGAGTTCGCAAGAAGATGTCACAAATGCCAGCTGTTTGCCCCTCTTCAGCTACAGCCGGCCCAACGACTCAGGAGTATCACGGCCCACTGGCCCTTCACGATCTGGGGAATGGATTTGGTTGGGCCATTTCCCCAAGTCAGCGGTCAGAGAAGGTTCCTCCTAGTGATGATTGACTACTTCTCCAAGTGGGTGGAGGTGAAGGCACTGGCCAAGGTGACCTCCCAGGTGATCAGGAACTTTGTTTGGGGGGAGATCATCTGTCGCCATGGGCTGCCCCAAGCCATCGTCACGGACAACAGGCCCCAGTTCGCCAGTGCAGAGTTCACCAGCTTTTGCGAGCAGCTGGGGATCGACCTCAGGTTCGCCTCGGTCCATCACCCCAGGAGCAACGGGCAGGTGGAGGCCACGAACAAGATCATCGTCAACCTCCTCAAAAAGAAGGTGGAGAATTTGAAGGGGAGCTAGGTGGAGCAGCTCCCCGCAGTTCTCTGGGCCCTAAAAACCACCCCTAACACAGCTACAGGGGAGACCCCCTTCAAGCTCTCCCATGGGTGCGAGGCAGTGCTCCCCGTGGAATTTGAAGTCCAAACGCCGCGAGTCGTGGCGGCCAAAGAAGGCCGGGAAGAATGGCAGGCCGAGAACGAGGAGGAGCTGAGACTCTCCCTTGACATGGTGGAAGAATTGAGGGACCTTTCGGCTGTCCGGCAGGAGGAGGTAAAAAGAAGGATGGTCAAGTACTTTGACAAGCATGTTAGGGTCAAGCAGTTCGTGGGAGGAGATCTGGTGCTGAAGAAGGTGGATGCGGCAGGGAGGTCGGCATCCGTAGGGAAGCTCAATCCCAGCTGGGAGGGACCATTTATTGTAAAGGAAGCTCTAAAGTCAGGAGGCTATCGACTCCAAAATGTAGAGGGCGAGACCCTGAGTCACACCTGGAGTGGTGACGACTTGAAGCGTTTTTCCCCTAAAGCATGTAAGTGACACTTTCATTATAATAAATTTCTTCAAACGCCCTAGTACGGTCATAGCCAGCTTGCATAGAGAATTGGAATATGTTTGGACCCCGAGAAGATCCCGCTGTCAGGCTCTCACCTAGCTGGCAGGGCCGGAAGTCACTCGGTGTCATCCTTGGCCTCGAGAAGGTCCCGCTGCCAGGCTCTCACCTAGCTGGCAGGGCCGGAAGTCACTCGATGGAATATGTTTGGACCCCGAGAAGATCCCGCTGCCGGGCTCTCACCTAGCTGGTAGGGCCGGAAGTCACTCGGTGTCATCCTTGGCCTCGAGAAGATCCCGCTGCCAGGCTCTCACCTAGCTGGCAGGGCCGGAAGTCACTCGATGGAATATGTTTGGACCCCGAGAAGATCCCGCTGCCGGGCTCTCACCTAGCTGGCAGGGCCGGAAGTCACTCGGTGTCATCCTTGGCCTCGAGAAGATCCCGCTGTCAGGCTCTCACCTAGCTGGCAGGGCCGGAAGTCACTCGATGGAATATGTTTGGACCCCGAGAAGATCCTGCTGCCAGGCTCTCACCTAGCTGGCAGGGCCGGAAGTCACTCGGTGTCATCCTTGGCCTCGAGAAGATCCCATTGTCAGGCTCTCACCTAGCTGGCAGGGCCGGAAGTCACTTGATGGAATATTTTTGGACCCCGAGAAGATCCCGCTGCCGGGCTCTCACCTAGCTGGCAGGGCCGGAAGTCACTCGGTGTCATCCTTGGCCTCGAGAAGATCCCGCTTCTAGGCTCTCACCTAGCTGGCAGGGCCGGAAGTCACTCGATGGAATATGTTTGGACCCCGAGAAGATCCCGCTGCCGGGCTCTCACCTAGCTGGCAGGGCCGGAAGTCACTCGGTTTCATCCTTGGCCTCGAGAAGATCCCGCTGTCAGGCTCTCACCTAGCTGGCAGGGCCGGAAGTCACTCGATGGAATATGTTTGGACCCCGAGAAGATCCCGCTGCCAGGCTCTCACCTAGCTGGCAGGGCCGGAAGTCACTCGGTGTCATCCTTGGCTTCGAGAAGATCCTGCGGCCAGGCTCTCACCTAGCTGGCAGGGCCGGAAGTCACTCGATGGAATATGTTTGGACCCCGAGAAGATCCCGCTGCAAGGCTCTCACCTAGCTGGCAGGGCCGGAAGTCACTCGGTGTCATCCTTGGCCTCGAGAAGATCCCGCTGCCAGGCTCTCACCTAGCTAGCAGGGCCGGAAGTCACTCGATGCAATATGATTGGACCCCGAGAAGATCCCGCTGCTAGGCTCTCACCTAGCTGGCAGGGCCGGAAGTCACTCGATGTCGTCCTTGGCCTCGAGAAGATCCCGCTGCCATGCTCTCACCTAGCTGGCAGGGCCGGAAGTCACTCGATGGAATATGTTTGGACCCCGAGAAGATCCCGCTGTCAGGCTCTCACCTAGCTGGCAGGGCCGGAAGTCACTCAGTGTCATCCTTGGCCTCGAGAAGATCCCGCTGTCAGGCTCTCACCTAGCTGGCAGGGCCGGAAGTCACTCGATGGAATATGTTTGGACCCCGAGAAGATCCCGCTGCCAGGCTCTCACCTAGCTGGCAGGGCCGGAAGCCACTCTTTGTCATCCTTGGCCTCGAGAAGATCTCGCTGCCAGGATCTCACCTAGCTGACAGGGCTGGAAGTCACTCAATGGCAGCAATTTGCGACCCAGAACGAATCACGATGCCGGGCTCCCACCAAGCCGGCAGGGCCGAAAAACTACTCAAATGGTGTTAACAATGGATTGGAGTCGCGAAGATTAGCCAAAAGGGGGGAGGGTCTAGCATAACCACCCAGCCCACAGATTGGCGACCGGGAGGAGGCGAGAACCCGGGTCGCACCTCAGCGAGCCGCCTCGCCTCGCCTGGTCGGCGAGTGGCCTCGGCAGCGGAGGCCGTGCCGCTGATACAGGTCGCCCACAGCGGGACGGCCTGCCAGGCCCCCTATAACTCCCGAGCCGAATCCATAGGCATACGACCCCGTTGACGCAACGCGAGGTGAGCGACGTCGAGCGGGAAAGCGGAAAAAATTGCATCGCACGATGACAGCAGACAGACGTAAGTAACGAATGGGGAAGCATGTATAAGAGCATTGATAGACGAGAATCAAGAAGTAAATTCGTGGCCCGCGCTTACATCTCAAAATAGCAAAAAGAACATAGTGTATACACTTAACAGACAAATATCAAAAAGCTGGGGCGACGCGAGATCCGGGGGCAAGAAGTCCTAAATGCGCTTGAAGGACTGGTCTCCAGGGTCCGGTACGGGAAGGAACAGCGCCGGCACCACGTCGCCCGCCGAGAGTTCCGCCGCCTCGCTCTTGAGAAGATTCGCGCGTCGCAGCATCTGCATCGTGTACTTTGCGGCGCTGGCGGCATTCTTTTGCATCAGCACCTCCAACTCGTGGTCGGAATGGTGTGCGAGCGGGCAGACCCTGTTATCTGGCGGAGGGATAGCGGCGGCGGCCTCCAGCTCGCGTACCCGTGCCTCCAGCGCTGACTTGTCCTGAGCAAGGGTGGCGATCTCAGCACCCATCCGACTGGCCGTCGCGGCATCCTGAAAAGAGGAAAAAGAAGTTATAAGGTGGATTCGCGAAGAGAGGCGGTCGTTGGAAGTGAGCACGTACCACCCCTCCCAGGTACTGCGCGAGGGTCTCCTCGGCCGCGTCGGCCCGCCTTCTCTGAAGATCTGAGTCATCCTGAGCGAGTTTCCGTGCCTCCTCCTTCTCGTCCGCCAACTTCTGTAGAGAGGCGGCGTTCCGCTCCAACTGGGTGCAGCGCCTCCCCACCATGTGGGCCAACTCCAGGCCGCGTAGTTGGGCCCGCGTGCTCTCGTGCACCAATACTCGCGTCGCCTCCTTGTCATAGATGGCGGCGTCCTCTCGTGAGTACAGGCCGAACGAAAAATTTTATGCCTCCCCGCCGATGGTGTTCTGCTCCAGCCAACTCGGCAACAGAGTCGAGACCACCGCGCGGTTAGACTCCTTGTCCCATGACAGGAGCGGGACGCCAAGCTCGTCCAGATATTTCTCGCCGTAGCCGAAGTTGCGATGCCCTCTTGGCACCGGCCTCGCGGCGGTTTGCGATCCATCCGGCGGCCCGGAAGTACCCGCCGCCTCGGCGGGGATGTCGCTGGTCGAAGCGACTATGGGGGGAGCCCTCGGTCGGTTGATCAGCCGGGGCCTTGCCTTTCCTCTGGCCCCCGGCTAGTTGCTGGCCCGTAGACTTCGCCGTCTTTGGCGGGGGAGCGGGCTGCTCGCGGCCCGGCCTCTTCTTGGCAGTGATCGACGGGGTCTCGCGCTGAGCGGCGTCAGCGGCCTGAGCACGAGCGAGGACCCCGGAGGCGACCCGGGCACTCTCATAGGGGGGATGAAGGGGGACGTCTCGCTCGCCTGCCGAAAAGAGAGGGTGAGGCCTAAGGAGTAAAGAGCGAGACAAGGGTAGTGGCGAGTGGCAAACCTCCACCAGGCGGAACGACAGCAAGGTCGTCGAGGTTGCGGCGCAGGTACGCGACCTCGAAGTTCTTCCCGGAGAAGAACCCGCACAAGTCGGCTTCATGGCCTCCCAGGCTCGGCGGGCGGTAACTCGCCTCGCTGAGCTGCACCGGCGAGTAGGGAACGTTGCCGAAATCCCCCTTGACGAACAGAAATTTCTTGAGCCAGTTGTGACTCTTGTTAACGGTCTCCCGCACCTTGAGGTGGGCGCTGGAGAAGTAGGCGGTGCCATCCCGGTTCGCACGGAAGGAGAATAGTTTGCGGAAAACCGCGAGATTAAACTCGATCCGCTCCTCCCGCAGGAAGCAGGCGAACCCTACCATAACGGCTACAGAGTTCGGGGTCATCTGGCCTATGACGACCCCGAAGTACTTCAGTACCTGACGAACCTCTGGCCAGAGGGGGAGGCGAAGACCCACCTCAAAATGGGCCAGGGGAATGGCGAGCTCATTCCCGGACAAATCATTGATCTTCTCCCCCTCCCCGGGCCGTCTCACCGAGAACCCAGCCGGGATGTGGTCGCCTAGGGCCTCTAAGTATTCGCGCTCTGAGATAATAGCGCGGGGAAAGTCGTGCTCCGAGAAGGTCCAGGCGCATTTGCTTCGCCCGTCCGCGTCGTCGCCGCCGCCGCCGCCCATTCCGCCGAATTGCCGCCGTACAAGCGAGATAGACCCAATGGGCGGGCGCGAATCATGCTTAGCGGAGAGCAGGAGGCGAGTGAGTGCTGTGAAGCGATGAAAGGATAAGAACCGGCCACGCCTATTTATAGGGAGAAAGAAAGGGCGGGAAATTTCCCGCCAAAAGGAGAGGTGCGCGTAGCAAAAATCGGGCCAAACGGTTCAACTCCGCGACGCACGGCCGCAGCGCCAGGACCGTTTAGCAGCAGGTCTCGCTCGACCGCGTCCGCGCGAAGAATGAGCGGGCGAGACTCAGCCCAAGCCCGCCCGGGATCCCGAGCGAGTCGGGGAGACACGTGGCTGGCGAGCTCCTCGGCTCGCTCCCGCCACGATCGGAGTGGCGGGATGAGCGAGATCATCCCCAGACCTGCCCGCGCACCAGGAGGTGGGCGAGGGGCGGACGCGAGCACCCTCGGGCCTGCCTTGAGGAAAATAAAAACAGCAACATGGTAATTTTGACGCGCATCAGGAATCAGAAATCAGGCCCATAGGCGGGCAAGAAGAGTTACAAATTGTTACAAATACAGGATGAGGCTTTGAAATAGTAGAAACTCCGCGATATCCCGCGAGCGGGGGGAAGAAAGGCTGGATCAGTACTGGATCCACTTCCACATGCCCCGCCGCTGCGTCCCCGATCGCGGCGGCACGCGAGGATAGTGGTAATCGCACACCGCCACCAGCTCCTGCTGAGCCAGGCCGACTTATTCCGAGGCATTCCTAAGACGCTCCTCGGCTCGCGTAATGTGCACGCCCGGCAAAGTGACATCGCCGCCTTCTGCTGCGCGCAGGGCTCCCTCCAAGTCCGCGAGCCGAGCCTCGGTGTCGGCCTTGTCTTGATCGACCCTCTTCACGAGCTCCTGAAGCAGCAGCGTGTGCTTCTGGAACAGCCGCGTCACCTGCCTCTTCATCCCCACCGCATCAGTCGGGTCGCCCAGGTAATCAGAAACACCCTCCACGTCGGGCGGAGGCGAATACCCTTCGCTCATCTCAGTTTCGGAGGAGACCATGTTGTAGCCTACAAAAAGGGCGATTCAGAAGGAGCGGGCGAGAACAAGGCCAACGGTGAGTACAAGCTTACCAGGGGTTGGCACGTCGTCCACGCCGATGGAAGGACGAGAGGAGCCCGGCCGACCCTGAAAGGCTTCTCCCTCGAGGGCCTCAAGAGATTTTCCCAGTCCGTGGGGAGCCGGTGAGCGAGAGGTTTTCGGAGGTGGGCGGTCCAGACCTGGGGGACTAGCAACCCTCTCAGACGACAAAGGAGGGGGGCAATCCTCCCCCCCCCCCCCCCCCCCCCGTTCCCCACATCTTCACAAGGTATTGCCTGCAAGACGAAAGATCAGAAATACAACAACAGACCGAAGAAGAAGGTCACGTACCCCAGAAGCGACCTCGACACCCGCCGCCGAGCTGGAGCCCGGGAAGTCGCTCGCCAGAGACCGCCTAACAATCTTTCCCTTTACCGTCCTAAAGAGAGGGTCGGGAGACCCACGTGCTAGCCAAGGGGCGGCCTCGAGGGCCTCCTCCCGAGTCTTCTGGCCCGCAGCCGCCAGGCGAGCTTGCAACTCTTCGCTGACCGGCATCAAGAAACTGCAGTCAGTTCAAGAAAAATGAGGGGGTCTGGGGAGCCCCCCCTGGGCTCAGCGGTATATTTATAGCCGAAAAGTGGGGCCCCACCAGAAGATTCCCTGCCAGCTCAGCACAGTACTCGTCGAACACGCGGGTTGGATGATTCTTTCCGAGCTTGTATCAAGCTCAAAAAGAGCGGGGATTGTGTACAACCCCGTGTTCGTCGAGCGGGTCCCTCCAGGGAGGTCGGGTTGATCTAGCCCCGCGACCCGTACCCAAGCATCAAGCAGACATATGGCAGGGGGGCTAGTCCGCTCTCGCTCATTTTAGGCGAGCGAGCCGGGCGAGACGGCTCCCCTACTCTCCCGCTCGCTCTGATAAATCGCCGACCAAAGCGGGGGGTGCCCTTCGTCGCACCAGCACAAGCGGATGGACTCAGCAACCCGCGACTAGCGAGCTGATCGGGGGGTCGCGATGGCCGCCAGCCAGCCCCTACCCGCGACCTGGTCGCCTGTCCGCCCCGGCAGAGGACAGGCAGGTCGCGGCGGTCCGGCTCGCGCTCGCCCAGGAAGAATAGGCGGACCGCTGGAGCCAGATCGTGCCCGCCTCCCGCGGAGGGGGATTGGAGGCGAGCTGACTCCCCAGGGGTGCGAATAGCTTCTCAGAACGGCGGAGCCACGCTGTTGGCAGACCAGGTGGGACTGCGCATAGCTGTTCATGACCGCGGAGCTTGGCTGTTAGCAGACCCGACCATGGGCTTTTTGGTATTTTCAGGTCATTTCTTTTGGTTATTGGCAGTTCAGATTCCAAAAACTATAAATAAGACTCAAGGGGTACCTCACAAGGGACGCCTTTAGTGCCTCCCTGCTCCTGTTTTCAAGTGCTTTCTGAGGGTACCTTAGCTCGGCTTCTGGCTAAGGAGGGGAAGCGCTCAGAGATCTTCCGGGTTTGTGGTGGGACCTCCCTGCCGAGCCCTTAGGTCTGTTTCACTTTGCCTTCTTTGTTATTTTTCTTGCAGGAGCGAAGTAGGCGCGAGACCACCCCTTCCCCAAGGGTCGAACTCCATAGGAGACCGGATTCCGGTTTCAACAAGGTAGTTGTTGTGCACAGTTACTCTGGATAAAGAATCAATTTGAGGATTACAACTTGAAGTTCAAGAATGTCCCATTGTTTTGTGACTCTTCCAGCGCAATTGCAATAGCCAACAATCCAGTCTCGCATAGCCGGACAAAGCATATCGAGCTAAGGTATCATTTCATCCGGGAACATGTAGAGCATGAGGACATAGATATCCAATATGTCTCCACAGACAGGCAAGTTGCAGATATTTTCACGAAGCCGCTGGACGAGACCAATTTCTCATTCTTCAAAATGGAACTTGGGATGCTCAACAAAGAAGATTAAAGAAGGTTGGATTTCAACAAAGCAAAGAAATTAAAGGGTTAGTCAAAATCTGGCATTTCAAAAGTTTTTTTTCTCGCTGACTCGAGATAGACTTGAACTATTCGAGTAATCAAAGGACCTACTCGAGTAGTCTATTTAACTTACTCGAGTAAGGCAATTTATGTACTCGTGTAGTACACTTCATCTACTCGAGTCAGTCAATTCTCCCACTCGAGTCATTGCAGATTCTCCTACTCGAGTAACTTCTATAGGCCTACTCGAGTAACTCCCTATATACTCGAGTACATCTTGTATCTCTCGTGTATATGCCTTTTGGCTTTCAAATTTTCATGTGCCGCCTCTTCTATGGTTTAAGTTATTTCCTTCTTGATTAAATAGACTTAAACCTAGGGTTTATAAATACGAATTTCCGAAAATCTCTCTACAGGAAATCATTTCACTCTCTCGTGTACCCGGCTGTCGTTTCGTCTTCCCTCAAGAAATTGCAGAGCCGAATCATCTTCCTCTATTCTCGTTAAGCAAGGATCATGGTTGCCTCCTCCAAGATCGGCGTGGGCTCGGAACTAGTTATCACAGGGATTGCAGAACTTTCTGATGATTTCCACAACTTGTTGATTCTACTAGACACCGCAGGGCTATCCTTCATCCTACAAGAACCATGCTGAATCCTTTTCCCTGAAGTAGCAGAATTCTTCAAGAACCTCAAGGTCAAACGAAATGGACAAGTGCTGAAATCCAAAGTAAAAGGAATGAAAGTCAAACTCACCAAGACTATCGTCTCTCAACTTCTCAGATTACCGATAGTGGTCGAAGAAGATGACCTAGATGACGAAGATTCTGACAGGACATCCTTATTCTGTGGCATTTCGGCTGACGCTCAGTACATCAAACGCTCAGATATGAATGCAGAGGGAAAATTTCTTGTTGATGTCATCGGGAAAATCTTGCTCTGCAAGACTAATTCTATAAGAGATATTCCCATGTACTTCTTTGACATTATGCAAGCTATAGTTTGCCGCAAGTAGGTCCAATTTGGGTTGATGATTCTTGACAAAATCGAAGACAGTGCTAAAGCCCCCAATTTTGCCAGGATCATCTCCCTCCTCCTCCATGAGTTAAACCCTCAGTTGTTTAGCTTCTCCAAAGGGACCCCTCTTCACCACATGAAGAAGGTCTCCATTCAGTCCATTCAGAGATGGGAATTAAAACTGAAGAATACTGCCCAAGCTGCTAAGATTTCAGAAGTTCCAGCTTTCGAGGACAGGAATCCATCTCCCTCTCCTCATCATGTGGCCAGCTCCTCTGGTGCACCAAGTGAGGGGGAGCCTGCTCCATCTCTTTCTCACAGATTACCTTCATCTCCTCAAGAATTCCCCTTGTTGGAACACCCTATTACTAATTTGGGTCAGGATCACTATGTCTCTAGGAATCTGTGTTTGACCTTCTGTATAGCTTAATAGGTCAATTAGAATTGAGTCTAAGGGTTAGAAGTCTAGGATTGGAAGCTGCCCTGAAGACCAAGTTTTTCTGTAGACCAAGTCTAATCGTCGAGCTCAGCACGACGATTCGTCGAACTCCGGTCGACGATCATCTAGCTCAACTTCAACAGATCGTCGATCTCCATTCGACGATCGCTGAGCTCAACCTCATAATATCGTCGAGCTCCACTCGACGATCGCTGAGCTCAACTTCGCAATATCGTCGAACTCAGTTCGACGATCGGTGAGCTCAGGTCGACGATTTTGACTCTACACTGGATCCTTATCTCTGAGCTCAGTTCGACGATCTTTGAGCTCAGATCGACGATTGTTTTGCTGCTTAAATTTTCCATTTCGCTGAGCTTAGCTCGACGATAGCAGAGCTCAGTTAGACGATTTCAGTTATCTTTCAGAATTCAAATTCAAATCAATTAGAAGTTATTCTGCAATTAATTCAGAAGATCTGCTAGCCGTTTTCATTTACTTCTGGACCAAGTTTCAAGGGATTTTTCAAGGAATAATTCAGTGGACTTTCCTTCAGAAGAAATTATGCAATTAAGGCTGTAATCAATGCAGACCAACGGCTATCTTTGACAGAGTGATATTCTATTCTGGCACAGAGAATAAAAGACAGAATGTTTTTTGTATCAAGAGAGAGATTGACAAGAAGAGGATACACAACTCAGAATACAGAGACTTTTTCAAAATCTTCTGTCAAGGAGAATTCTGTAGAACACTCATCAAAGAGATCAAGCTTTCAAAAATCTTCAGATCTCTTCAGCTCTAAAAGTGTTCAAGGCCAACATCATTTCAAGACTCCAGACTCTCAACATTTCAGCTTGCTGAAATCATCTATTGCTGGAGATCTATCTTTGAAGGCCTATCACCCTCAGCAAAGCCTTTCTTCCTGAAGATTTCAAGGATTCAGGGGGAGCTTTGACATCAATCCAATTAGTCTTCTCAGTTGATTGAGAAAGAGAAGACTGCCATCACTCTCTCACCCCCACTCTGTAAAGGGTTTTTCAAACTCCCTTCAAAAGTTTGAATCTGGTTTTTGAGCACCTTGTCAAAAGCTCATTGGTGGCAAGACACCTGATCAAAAAATTTGATTTGGTTTTTGAGCACCTTATCAAAAGCTCATTGGTGCCCAGGACACCTGATCAACTCATCCTGCAGTGGATTCCTACCTAGGGTGGTAGAAGAGTGGATGTACCCAAGTTTGGGGAACCACTATAATTCTTTGTGTCATCTGGTTCTGCTTGTTTTCTTTTTGTTTCTGGCCTAGATTCTCTTGTGCTTAGACTCTGCATAGCTTAGTTTGGAGATTAGTTTTATTTCTGCTTCCCTGCTCACACTCATTACAACAATTGTTGTAAAGCTTTTCAAAAGTTTTCTTTGTGTTTTAAAAAGCACCATATACTCTATTCACCCCCCCCCTCTAGAGTATATCAGATCTAGTTTCCCTTTCAATTGGTATCAGAGGATCCAGGTTGGTTAAACATACCATACCTGTTTGGTTGTACAGGCTAACACCTGAACCCAAAGATCCCAAACTAGATCTGCTTTCTTTTGTATTTTATTATTAGCTTCTGTTTGCACAAATCATGGCTCAAAATAAAGATTATGCTAGCACCAGACCTCCAGTGTGCAATCTGTCAAAGTTTGCACTCTGGAAAGCAAGGATTAGACTCTACATGAATTCTATTGACGAAGATATTTTTAATTTTATTTTGACAGTGTGTCCAAGACCCCCAGAGAGCACAAGCACAAATGTTGTTCCACCTCCATCAGGAACAGATACTAACATCAAAAAGTGGAAAGTAGCTGATGCCAAGGCTATGAACATTCTAGCCCAGACAATGTCAGATGACATTTTTCAAAAAGTAGCTGAATGTAATTCAGCCAAGGAGATTTGGGACAAGCTCTCAGAAATAGTTTCAGGCTCAGCTGATGAGAGAAAGGACAGGAGATCCCATCTCATCTCCCAATATGAGAACTTCAAGAAGGGAGAAACTGAGTCAGTGGGAGACATGTACAACAGACTGAGTCTAATTGTCAGTGAACTGAAGACATTAGACAAAGAGATCTCACTGACAGAATTTAATGACAAGATCCTAATGTGCTTTCCCAGCACTTGGGATTCAAGAATCTGGCCAATTAAAAATGCCAGAAGTCTGAATGAGATCACCACTGAAGCCTTGTTGGGTAAGCTCAAATCTTATGAGCTACTCATCAAGAACAGAGAGGAAGAACAGAAGGATGCTTCACCAGCCACAAGAAAGGAGAAGACCATAGCATTTAAGGCAACTGAGGATCTGCCTGAAGAAAAGGGAACAGGCAATGATGAACTTCTCAGCTTGTTGGCCAAAAGATTCTATAAGATGGCCAGAAAGGACTTCAGAAGAAGATCATACAAGGAGCAGGATAAGCCAAGGTATGACAAGTCCATTGGCAATAACAAAGACATTATTTGCTTTGGTTGCAGGAAACCAGGGCATATAGTTCCTGACTGTCCAGAGAACAAGAACAAGGACAGAAGGGAAAGAAAAGAGAGAAGAAAGGAGAAAGACTCCAAAAGGAGTGGCAATAGCAAACCTTCTTCCAGCAAAAATAAGCATACAAGGAAAGGATTTGTTGCTGAATCCTGGAGTGAGACTGAAGAGTAGTCAGAAGCCTCTTCCAGCTCCAGTGATGATGAGGATGATGCAGAGGAAAAGGAGTTCTGCATGATGGCAATCAATGCCTCACAACACAACTCAGAGGAAGAGGAGTCAGAGTCAGACTCAGAGACTCAACCTGAAGAAGATCAGGTAATCAGCTCTTTTGATTTTACTTCAGAAGATTTTAAATCTGAATTTAAAGCACTATGTTTAGACCTGCTAAAGTCTGAGAAAGAGATCATCTCTCTCAGAAATCAAATATCTGAACAAAATGTTTTGAAATCAGAAAACCTCAAACTCTCTCAGGAGTTGGAGAACTATAGGGAACAGATAGCTACACTGAAAAGTGAGCTCTCTGAGGCCAAGAAGCTTGAAGAATCCCTTAATGGGAGAAGCATCAAGCTGATGGACATCACAAGCACAGTGAACTCAAGATTCAACAGTACACTGGGTTTGGGTGCCTCATCCAGCCAACCTATTGTTCTGACAACTCCCATCAAGTTCATTTCTGACAAGGGAAAGGGAGTTGTAGAGGTTGCCAGGAAAAATTCTGATCTGCCTCAGAAAACTAAGTCCCAGCAGAAATCGTCGAACGGAGATCGACGATCGCCGGATGAAGATCGACGATCGCCGAACGCAGCTCGACGATCTCAGGACAAATCGTCGAACGCAGATCGACGATCTCAGCCGCGATCGTCGAACGCAGGTCGACGATCCCATATACCTGACCTCAGCCATAGTCGACCGTCGAACGGAGCTCGACGATCTGACCCACGATCGTCGAACGCAGCTCCAAGATCGTCGAACAGAGGTCAGAGCTCTAGAAACTTTTTCAAAGGCAAGTCAAAATTGAATCCTAAGGGTTCTTCATCTCAAACCTTCAACCCTTATACTGAATGGATTATACCTCCAAGGAGATATCATCCTGAAGGATATAAGAGTCAGCCAGGGATGTCTTTCATTTCTGAATTTAGAGGTTATCAACCTAGGCCCAAGGTAAACTGGGTCAAAAACAAGTGAATTATTTTATGTGCAGGTGAAAACCTATCCAACATCTAACCAGCAATGGTATTTGGATAGTGGGTGCTCTAAGCACATGACAGGGAACAAGGACAACCTCAATTCCTTTAGAGCCAAGCTTGGACCCAAAGTCATCTTTGGTGATTCCAACTTTGGACAAACTAAAGGATATGGTGCAGTCCAGATTGGTTCAGTAACCTTCAAGAAGGTAGCATATGTGGAAGGACTGAAGCACAACCTAATCAGCATCAGTCAGCTATGTGATGAAGGGTACCGGGTGACCTTCAGCAAAATCTTATGCAAAATCAAGTCAGAGGACAACACAACTCTGTTGACAGGTAAAAGGAAAGGTAACATCTACCTAGTAGATTTTCTTTCAACTACTATAGATATCTGTTTATTCAATTCAGTATGTAGACCAAATGTTTTATGGCATAAGAGACTAGGACACCTAAACCTTAGAACTATTGCTAGGCTCTCCAAGGACAACCTTGTTAGAGGACTACCTTCTGGCCCCTATAAGAAGGAAGGATTCTGCAAGGCTTGTCAATTAGGCAAGCAAACTAAAAACAGTTTTAAGTCACTTAATAAGAGTGATTCACCTAGGACATTGTATCTGTTACACATGGATCTATTTGGACCCATCACAGTACAAAGCCTAAGAGGGAAATCCTACACTTTAGTAATTGTAGATGACTTCTCTAGATTCACTTGGGTGTTCTTTCTAAGGAAGAAGTCTGATAACTTTAAGTGTTTGACAGAGTTTCTCAAATGTATACAGATTGAGTTCAATACTCACATTGCCCTGATCAGAAGTGATCATGGGACAGAGTTTGATTCTCTTCTTATGCAAGAGTTCTGTCAGAGTGAAGGGATCAGGCATACTTTCTCAGCTCCTAGAACTCCTCAACAAAATGGGGTAGCTGAAAGGAAAAATAGAACTCTTATTGAATCTGTCACTACATTGTTGTCAGATGCTCATCTACCTCTATCCTTTTGGGCAGAGGCAGTGAACACCTCCAACTATGTGCTGAACAGAAGTCTGATACATAAACTGAAGGGAAAGACTCCCTATGAACTACTCAAAGGGAAGAAACCTAAAGTTGACTATTTCAGAATTTTTGGTTGCATTTGCTATATTCACAATAATGACAAGAAATACTTAGCAAAATTTCAAGCCAAAGCTGATGAAGGAGTGTTTCTGGGATACTCCATGATCAGCAAGGCCTATAGGGTATATAATAAATCATCATTGAAAATTGAGGAATCTGTTCATGTTTCTTTTGATGAAACTAACATGTCTTTCAAGGAGAAGATTTCTTCTACCATAGAACCTTTGCAGGAACACTCTCTAGTTGAAGATATGAACAAGTTACAGGTTGCTCAAGAAGAAGAAAGCAGTGAAGATGAAAGCAATGCTCAACATATTGAACCACAACCTGAAGAGCCAGTTGTTGTACCACAAGAGGAAACAACAACACAGGATGGTGAACAATCAACACCCCCTGTTGATTTAGTAACATCAAGAGACCATCCAATTACCCAAATAATTGGAGAACTCTCATGTAACGCCCTGAAACTCAAAGGAGCAAAGGGGGACGTTTTGGGCCAGTTTTGGTTTCTGGCTGAAGGCACACGGCCTGGGACACGGGCGTGTCCCAGGGAGTGTCGAGCGTGTGTCGACACTTAGCCGCGAAGTCGTCGAGTTATTCTCGACGATTCGTCGAGAATGGGCACACGGCCTGCGACACGGGCGTGTCGCAGGGCGTGTCGACCCGTGTCGACACTTAGCCGTGAAATCGTCGAGTTATTCTCGACGATTCGTCGAGAATGGGCACACGGCCTGCGACACGGGCGTGTCGCAGGGCGTGTCGACCCGTGTCGACGATCGTCAAGGTGAAATCGTCGAGATTCACTCGACGATCGTCGAGTCAAGGCACACGGCCTAGGATACGGGCGTGTCCAAGGCCGTGTCATCGAGTCGTCGTTCTCCCCTCGACGAATTGTCCCGTGTACACGGCCTGGGGGCCCAGGCGTGTCAATGTGACACGGGCAAGGACACGGGCGTGTCCTAGAACCCGTGCAGTGCTCGGGTTGAAAACGGGAGAAAATCATGGGGTACACGGCCGGCTACACGGCCGTGTCAGCTGGAACACGGGCGTGTCAGCTCGAACACGGGCGTGTTCGATACCCGTGTGCGGGTTCAGAAGATCCGATTTTGACGGCGAATGCGGCACACGGCCCTGGACACGGGCGTGTGCCAGGCCGTGTTCGGCCCAGATTGGGCATTTCAGCCCCGAATCAAAGCCGTTCGTTTCCTTAGGTTGAGATCCGACGGCTGGGGGATGTTCCTGCAGGGATATACCCGTGAGTTGACTTGGAAAACTTCACTTTTCATGCCTTATCCTCTCTCCAAATCCTTGGAGAAAGTGGAGAGCCATTGGAGGAAGAAGAACTAGATCCCGCCATTGGAGGAGCTTCGGAGCTCCGAATCGCGAGCCGACTCCGGATCCACGGAGGCAACGCAAGTGCGGTGATTTCTATCCGATTACATTTCGATGGCGCCAAAGAGGAACGCAAGGGTAACGATCCTCACTTGTGAGCATGATAGCTCTCTTTCTTAGCATAGGAAGCCCTCTCTCGCGAGTTTGCGAAGAGTTGGAGGCGTTCCTTCGGGTAGATATGTAAAGTCCCCGTTGTTTAGAGTCCGTATGCGAGAACGGACGTAGGCATTTTGGTTGAAGCCTACCCGGACATGTTAGTCCGGATCGGCGATGTTGCATTGCATAAGGCCGGAGAAGACTCCGTGCTATTGGGTGTTTTTCGGGTTTTCTACGCGGTAGATTGCAGCAGGGAGCCTTGGGGACTAACCCAAAGGTGCACCCGGAAAACTGGGCGGACACGAGGTCTTGCCAACTTGGTGGCCTGAGAGCCAACTTGAACATAACGGGGTTATGTATATTGCGGTAGAATGGGACTCGGTGAAAGTTTGACCCGCGCATATGGCTTAAATTGCCGTTGCGATGTGAGCACGGGTTAGATGGAGCCGTACCCGCTTTATGTCGTTCGGGTTAGAGAGACCTAAAGTTACATGGCACTCGCCGTTGGCATAAATGGAGGTCTTCGGTGGTCGATGGCTTAAATTGACGTGACCAATACCATGAAGACGAATTGCTCATAGGAATGGCCGTCTAAGTGGCGGTGGTGAGTCCGGAATGTTAATGGCTTTAATTGACGTAACATCGACCGGTTCACCGAGAATGTGCCCTGAGTGCACGGGACGTGTGGCCGTACGAGCCAACGTCTGTGTTGAAATGGCTATGGTTATATGCATTGCTCGCTTGTGCTAATGAAATGCAGGGAAGGAACATCGCCGCCCCGAGTTGGGGGCGGGATCGTTATAATTTGGTCAGCATTGCTGACCGTTGCTTTGTTTGCCACCGTGCGGTGGTTTGTTGCTTGCAGGTGCAGCTGGACCAAGCGGTCAATAGCGGGCTAAAGCCCTTTTTGCGAAGCTGGCCCTCGAAGGCCCAAGTGGAAATGTTTTTTGTTTTACTCATGTATGACCGGCCTGCGTGCCGAGGTTTGTAAATCATGTATTAGTCAAGAGAAACATTCTGTAAGGCCTTAAGGCCGAATATTTGGGTATTTTTGTAATAACATTCCTATGATCTTGTTAGTGGACATTCGTGCTCTTATGCTGGGTTCTTGTTTACAACTTTTACAAACTGCTTCCGCTAGAATGCTCTGTGTAGGACGTTAAGATTGGTTGGATGGTTTCCATAAGTAACCACCCGGTCTGTCTGTGGCATATGGCGTCGGGCCCCGGCCGGACCTACTGCTATATGCTATGCGACAGATAGGGGGTGTTACAATTTGGTATCAGACTACTGGTTTTGGTTGGGCTTGAATTGAATTCGTGGGCGAATTCTTTTTAAGGGGTGGTGAGCACATTGTGTGCGTCATCGTTATAACAGTAAAAAGAACCCATGAATGTCCACTTAGGAATGAAAATACTCGTGTTTGCGGAACCTGCGTGTTCCTATAATTGCTGTTTGCAATTTATTTGGTCGCTTAACGGTGTTTTGTACCACTATAGGTGACCCGAAGTGGTGTTGGGCCGTCAGAACGCCGAGTTTCTGAGGCAAGTAGTGCACCGGAAGTTGCTCCCGCAACACCTTTGTCGGCTGAAAATATAAGATTGGTGGCTGAAGCGGTGTTGGCCGTGATCAATGCGCAGCCTGGGAGGCAAGCGCAGCAGCCAGCTCCTGTGATGGAGCAAGAACCTCTGCAAGAGGCTGAGCCGAGGAGGGTGGAGCGAGTGGTTGCGGAACCAATAGTGCCAAGGAGGGCAACTGAGAGGCAGTTGAAGCATGTAATGAGCTTTAACCCTCCGTTATTCTCAGGGTTGGGAACCCCATCTCAGGCTGAAGACTGGCTCTCTAGGGTGAAGAGAGTCATGACAGCGACGGAGACGGAGGAGTGGCAGATGACCACCATCGCTACGTTCCTGCTGGACGGTGAAGCGAGGATGTGGTGGGAAGGTTTGGAGCTGCAT
The DNA here is from genome assembly GCA_039583875.1 of Platanthera guangdongensis. Taxonomy (NCBI): domain Eukaryota; kingdom Viridiplantae; phylum Streptophyta; class Magnoliopsida; order Asparagales; family Orchidaceae; genus Platanthera; species Platanthera guangdongensis. The sequence goes on along the minus strand of CM077159.1, from coordinate 10,990,889 downwards.
CACCTGAGAGGTAGACAACTGATAGACGTTCCGATGGAAGAGTTCTCGGAATTGTTCTTGGCAAGATACCTCCCTTCTACTCAGAGGATTTCAATGGAGAATGAATTCCTGAAGTTGGTGCAGGGTGAGAGGAGCGTGGATGAATATCTCCACGAGTTTACGCGGTTGAGTCGTTATGCGAGCTCTACCATCATGGATGAGGAGCGCAAGACTAATCGTTTTTATGAAGGCTTGAGGGATGAGCTGAGACTGTTACTGTCGGGGCCGATGACGCAAGGTTTCTTAACCTTGGTCAATACTGCCCGATCCTTGGAGAAGGACATGAAGAGTGTGCAAGCGAAGAAAAGCTTGAGTGAAAAGAAATCTGAGTTCAGAGTGCCGACTACTTCAAAGTCAGGCTATCGGAGGACTTTCAAGAAGCATAGGACTTCGGGTCCAGCTCCTTCTGGCGCTTCTGGGGCGACTACGGGTCGGACCCCGGGTGCGTGCTTTACGTGTGGAAAGACGGGGCATTTCGCCTGTGATTGTTGGAGCGGACGTCCTAAGTCCGAGAGGAGGCCAGGAGCTACTTATGAAGAGAAGGGTAAGGCGGTGGAGTCGACCGCATCCCACTATGCTCCGGCCCAACCAAGGGTCTACAATCTTGGCCAACAGGAGGCCATTAAACAAGCTGACGTGGTGACAGGTACGGTTTAATTTATAGCAAGTCAATTCCTTTATATGCTTGTTATGCACATGTTACCTTACCACTGCTTGTTTAGGATTCGTATTGATTTGTGAAAATCCGGCACGAGCACTCTTCGATACGGGAGCTTCACACTCCTTCTTGTCCGAAGGATTTATATCACGCATCGGAGTCCCTTCTTCGATGGCGAAGGATAAGTTGGATGTGTTATTGCCCAATGGGTGTTCGATGCGAGCGGTTAGGATCTGCGATGTTAAGATTCGTATTGGGGAGCAGGAGTTCGACCTGCGGGCGTCTTTACTTCCGTTAGTGGAGTTCGACGTCATATTTGGCATGGACTGGCTCTCGGAGCAGCAGGCCCATATAGATTGCGGTAGCAAGGAAGTCAAGCTGGGAGCGAGTCGTGAGACGACTTTTACGGGCTTAAAGGGGTCGAGCAAGACGTTGATGTCTGCTCTTCAGGTGGTGAAGGCGGTTCGTGCCGGAGCAGAACTGTTCTTTACACTTGTGGAGGTTGCAAAGTCGAAGCCCGCTTTGGATTGTATTTCAGTGGTATCGGAATACCCTGATGTGTTCCCCGCAGATCTTCCTGGAGCCCCGCCTCAACGGGAGATAGATTTTACGATCGAGCTAGTGCCAGGTGCAAAGCCTGTGTCACGATCTCCGTATCGGCTAGCGCCTAAGGAAATGGCGGAGCTGAAAGTTCAACTGCAAGAGTTGTTGGAGCAAGGGTATGTGCGCCCGAGTTCTTCGCCTTGGAGCGCACCGGTCCTCTTTGTTAAGAAGAAGGACGGAAGCTTGAGATTGTGTATTGATTATCGGGAGCTAAACAAGCTGACTGAGAAGAATAAGTACCCGATCCCTAGGATTGATGATCTCTTTGATCAGTTAGTCGGGTCGACGGTGTACTCGAAGTTAGATCTCAAGTCGGGGTACTATCAGCTGCGGATAAGGGAGAGTGATATCCCGAAGACCGCGTTTAGTACGAGATACGGGCATTATGAGTTTACTGTCATGCCGTTTGGGCTGACTAATGCGCCGTCAGTATTCATGGATTTGATGAACAGTACGTTCAGGGAGTACTTGGACCATTTCGTGATCGTCTTCATCGACGATATTTTGGTGTACTCGCAAAGTGAGGAAGATCACTTCAAGCATCTTCATCTGGTGTTGGAGACGCTAAGGAGAAATCAGTTGTATGACAAGTTCTCGAAGTGCGAGTTTTGGCTATCCTCAGTGGCGTTCCTCGGGCATATAGTGAGTGGAGAGGGTATTGCGGTGGATCCGGCGAAGATTGTTGCGATACGGGAGTGGCCTGAGCTTGCTACGGTAGCAGAAGTCCGGAGCTTTTTGGGGCTTGCCGGTTATTATAGGCGCTTCGTAGAGAACTTCTCGCGGATAGCGCTACCTCTCACTACTTTGACGAGGAAGGAGCATAAGTTCGTTTGGACGCCGGAGTGCGCGCGAGCTTTTGAGGAATTGAAGTGTCGGTTGACCACGGCGCCTGTGTTGAGTTCGCCGGTTGGGACCGAAGGCTATGAGATATATAGCGATGCTTCAGGCAGCGGTTTGGGTTGTGTGCTACTGCAGCACGGAAGCGTGATAGCTTATGGCTCGAGACAGCTAAAAGTGCACGAGAGGAATTATCCGGTCCATGACTTGGAGTTAGCGGCCGTGATTTTTGCCTTGAAGCTGTGGAGACACTATTTGTACGGTGTGAAGATTGATATCTACACCGATCACAAGAGCCTAAAGTACCTGATTGATCAGAAGGATCTGAATATGCGGCAGCGTAGATGGATGGAGTTCTTAGGGGACTATACATTCAAGATCCACTACGTGCCTGGCAAAGGGAATGCGGTTGCGGACGCGTTGAGTCGTCGAGCCCCAGCTCAAGCGAATTGGCTATCAGTGCATGATGAGCGGTTGGTGCAGGAGCTGGAGGCGTTGGAGATTGTTTGTGTGGATAGACAATCTAGTGCTGAAGCAGTGCTGAATTGGACTGAAGTCCAATATGACCTGGCTGATCGGATTAGGCAGGCTTTGGATATGGATGCTTATATGAAGCAGTTCATGATAGAGGCTTTGGATGGGTCAAATTCCCAATTCGTTGTAGAGGACGGATTGCTGTGGAAAGACGGTCGTCTGTGCGTCCCAAGCGTGGGCAATTTACGGGTGGAGTTGTTGTACGAGGCACACCATACCAGGTACTCGATTCACCCGGGGAGCACGAAGATGTACCGCGATGTAAAGAAGCTATTTTGGTGGCCGGGTTTGAAAAAGGATGTGGCGCTATACGTAGCGAAGTGCCAAACCTGCTCCTTAGTAAAGGCGGAGTGCCAAAAGCCGGGAGGATTTCTTAAGTCCTTGCCTATTCCGGAGTGGAAATTTGACGACATCTCTATGGACTTTGTGCACGGTTTGCCAAGGTCGCAAAAGGGGAACGACGCCATTTGGGTGGTCGTGGATCGATTAACGAAGGTGTCGCATTTTATTCCGCATAGGAAGGATGATCCGGTGGAGAAGCTGGCAAAGCTTTATGTGGATAACATAGTGCGGCTTCATGGTGTGCCCCGCAGCATCGTGAGTGACCGTGATGGGCGGTTCACGTCCAATGATTGGAGGCTGGTGCAGCAAATGTTGGGAACAAAGCTGAAGTTTAGCACAGCCTTCCATCCACAAACGGATGGGCAGACCGAGAGGGTCAATAGAACCATGGAAGACATGCTTCGCATGTGTGTCTTGGACTTTGGAAAGCAATGGGAGGACCACCTTTATTTGGTGGAGTTCGCATACAACAACAGCTACCAAGCAAGTATTCAGATGGCGCCATTCGAGGCCCTATATGGTAGAAGATGTCGCACGCCGTTGTCTTGGTTAGAAACGGGCGAGTCGAAGTTGTATAAGCGATCGGAAGTGGAGGATGCTACTTCTTTGGTGAGAACCATTCGGGAGAGGTTGCTCATCGCTCAGGACCGGCAAGCAAAGTACTATAATGCCAAGCACAGGAACGTGGAGTTCGCTGTGGGTGATTATGTGTACCTAAAAATCAAGCCGTTCAAGGGTGTCTCGCGGGTGCGACGGTTGAAAAAGCTAAGCCCGAGGTACCTTGGACCGTTTGAGGTTCTGGAGCGGGTAGGAGAAGCGGCCTATAGGTTGAAGCTTTCGGTGGAGCTAAGTGGTTTACACGATGTGTTCCACATTTCGGTGCTTCGGAAGGCGGTGCAAGAGCCTACGCAAGTGATCGCGGTCGATCAAGTGCCGGTGGATAGTGGGCTAACGACAAAGGTCAAGCCCGTGCGGATTGAGGACTCGGAGGTCAAGCAGCTACGCAATAAAGAGATCAGGATGGTCAAAGTCCGGTGGGACAATTGCGGTCGTGAGGAGCTCTCTTGGGAGCGAGAGCAGACTATGCTTGACGAGTATCCGGAGTTGTTCCGCTCAGGTACAAATGTTGTTTTTGTATATCTTTCCTTTATGTAATTTCGTGGGCGAAATTCTTTTAAGAGGGGGAGAGTTGTAACGCCCCGAAACTCAAAGGAGCAAAGGGGGACGTTTTGGGCCAGTTTTGGTTTCTGGCTAAAGGCACACGGCCTGGGACACGGGCGTGTCCCAGGGCGTGTCGAGCGTGTGTCGACACTTAGCCGCGAAGTCGTCGAATTATTCTCGACGATTCGTCGAGAATGGGCACACGGCCTGCGACACGAGCGTGTCGCAGGGCGTGTCGACCCGTGTCGACACTTAGCCGTGAAATCGTCGAGTTATTCTCGACGATTCGTCGAGAATGGGCACACGGCCTGCGACACGGGCGTGTCGCAGGGCGTGTCGACCCGTGTCGACGATCGTCAAGGTGAAATCGTCGAGATTCACTCGACGATCGTCGAGTCAAGGCACACGGCCTAGGACACGGGCGTGTCCAAGGCCGTGTCATCGAGTCGTCGTTCTCCCCTCGACGAATTGTCCCGTGTACACGGCCTGGGGGCCCAGGCGTGTCAATGTGACACGGGCAGGGACACGGGCCTGTCCTAGAACCCGTGCAGTGCTCGGGTTGAAAACGGGAGAAAATCATGGGGTACACGGCCGGCTACACGGCCGTGTCAGCTGGAACACGGGCATGTCAGCTCGAACACGGGCGTGTTCGATACCCGTGTGCGGGTTCAGAAGATCCGATTTTGACGGCGAATGCGGCACACGGCCCTGGACACGGGCGTGTGCCAGGCCGTGTTCGGCCCAGATTGGGCATTTCAGCCCCGAATCAAAGCCGTTCGTTTCCTTAGGTTGAGATCCGACGGCTGGGGGATGTTCCTGCAGGGATATACCCGTGAGTTGACTTGGAAAACTTCACTTTTCATGCCTTATCCTCTCTCCAAATCCTTGGAGAAAGTGGAGAGCCATTGGAGGAAGAAGAACTAGATCCCGCCATTGGAGGATCTTCGGAGCTCCGAATCGCGAGCCGACTCCGGATCCACGGAGGCAACGCAAGTGCGGTGATTTCTATCCGATTACATTTCGATGGCGCCAAAGAGGAACGCAAGGGTAACGATCCTCACTTGTGAGCATGATAGCTCTCTTTCTTAGCATAGGAAGCCCTCTCTCGCGAGTTTGCGAAGAGTTGGAGGCGTTCCTTCAGGTAGATATGTAAAGTCCCCGTTGTTTAGAGTCCGTATGCGAGAACGGACGTAGGCATTTTGGTTGAAGCCTACCCGGACATGTTAGTCCGGATCGGCGATGTTGCATTGCATAAGGCCGGAGAAGACTCCGTGCTATTGGGTGTTTTTCGGGTTTTCTACGCGGTAGATTGCAGCAGGGAGCCTTGGGGACTAACCCAAAGGTGCACCCGGAAAACTGGGCGGACACGAGGTCTTGCCAACTTGGTGGCCTGAGAGCCAACTTGAACATAACGGGGTTATGTATATTACGGTAGAATGGGACTCGGTGAAAGTTTGACCCGCGCATATGGCTTAAATTGTCGTTGCGATGTGAGCACGGGTTAGATGGAGCCGTACCCGCTTTATGTCGTTCGGGTTAGAGAGACCTAAAGTTACATGGCACTCGCCGTTGGCATAAATGGAGGTCTTCGGTGGTCGATGGCTTAAATTGACGTGACCAATACCATGAAGACGAATTGCTCATAGGAATGGCCGTCTAAGTGGCGGTGGTGAGTCCGGAATGTTAATGGCTTTAATTGACGTAACATCGACCGGTTCACCGAGAATGTGCCCTGAGTGCACGGGACGTGTGGCCGTACGAGCCAACGTCTGTGTTGAAATGGCTATGGTTATATGCATTGCTCGCTTGTGCTAATGAAATGCAGGGAAGGAACATCGCCGCCCCGAGTTGGGGGCGGGATCGTTATAATTTGGTCAGCATTGCTGACCGTTGCTTTGTTTGCCACCGTGCGGTGGTTTGTTGCTTGCAGGTGCAGCTGGACCAAGCGGTCAATAGCGGGCTAAAGCCCTTTTTGCGAAGCTGGCCCTCGAAGGCCCAAGTGGAAATGTTTTCTGTTTTACTCATGTATGACCGGCCTGCGTGCCGAGGTTTGTAAATCATGTATTAGTCAAGAGAAACATTCTGTAAGGCCTTAAGGCCGAATATTTGGGTATTTTTGTAATAACATTCCTATGATCTTGTTAGTGGACATTCGTGCTCTTATGCTGGGTTCTTGTTTACAACTTTTACAAACTGCTTCCGCTAGAATGCTCTGTGTAGGACGTTAAGATTGGTTGGATGGTTTCCATAAGTAACCACCCGGTCTGTCTGTGGCATATGGCGTCGGGCCCCGGCCGGACCTACTGCTATATGCTATGCGACGGATAGGGGGTGTTACATCTCAGCTGGTGTGCAAACCAGAAATCAGGTCAACCAAAAACTGTTGCACACCTGCTTCCTTTCTCAAATTGAACCTCAGTCCATTCAAGATGCAGAGCAAGATCCACACTGGATCATTGCAATGCAAGAGGAGTTGCATCAATTTGAGAGGAACAAAGTGTGGGAACTAGTGCCAAAGCCAAAGGATCATTCCATTGTTGGAACAAAATGGGTATTCAGAAATAAACTGGATGATCAAGGAGTAATAATAAGGAACAAGGCAAGGCTAGTTGCACAGGGATATTCTCAAGAAGAAGGAATTGACTACGACCAGACCTTTGCACCTGTTGCAAGATTGGAAGCCATCAGAATATTTCTAGCTTATGCAGCTCACAAAGGCTTCAAGGTTTATCAGATGGATGTCAAGAGTGCCTTCTTAAATGGAGACATCAAAGAGGAAGTCTATGTCAGACAACCTCCAGGTTTTATCTCTCCAACTTATCCTGATTATGTTTTTAGACTGAACAAAGCATTATATGGTCTCAAGCAAGCTCCTAGAGCATGGTATGAGACCCTAGCATGCTTTCTCTTGGAAAATGGTTTTATAAGGGGTAGAGTAGACCAAACTCTTTTTATTACAACTCATAAGTCTCATACCCTACTAGTACAAATTTATGTAGACGATATCATTTTTGGTTCTACTGACTCAAAACTGTGCAGAAGGTTTTCTAACCTAATGCATTCTTGAAAGTCCACCTAGTGTCAACTATGTGCACCTATGGGGGGGGAATAGGTGACGTGTGGTTCTTTTGCGGAATTTACGGATGTACCTGCACAATAAAAACAACAAGCACAGCACACAGAATACACAGCAAATTTATAGTGGTTCCCCGACTTGGGTACATCCACTTTCCCCCTTCGACCTATCTCCCCAATAAGGGACGACTCGGTCACTTCTCCAACGGGATTGAAATCCAATCCCTTCACTAACGGAAGGAGCTCTTCCACACGTGAGAGTCAACACTCCCACACAACGGGTTGCACCCAACCCTTACAACTCGGAACAAAAGTTCCCTTACAACAAAATTAAATATAGAATGTAAACGTGATACAAACTTCTTTTGGAGACTACGGTGTTCCTCTTTGTTCGACGACGTGTTCTTGAAGTCGATGAAGAGTCTACGACCTTGGTCTCACTTGGAGAGGATCTCCCCGGAACCGGCGGCGGCACACGAGCGGCGGCTAGCTTCGGGATCGGCGGCTACGATGAAGAGCGGCTGCTGAACTTGGAGATCCAAACTTCGTAGCGAAGCAAACTAGGTCTACCAACGGTCACTCTAGGATCGGTCGTCTCGATCGATTCGGACGGAAGAGTTTTTCCCGGTCAACAAATCGAGAGACAAGAGATCTCTGGATAGACACGTGAGACTCAAGTTTTGCTAAGCTTCTGTCGCCGGAGATCACGAAGAAGAACGATCAGCGGCGGCGACGTACTTGCCCGAGCGCGACGGCGGCGGCGGAGAGGAGTCGCGGATCTAGGGTTTGGTTGCGGCTCGGTTTCTGTTCCTTTTTCTCCGTGGTTTACTGTTCAAAATACCCATGTATTTATACCCTGTAGATATAGCAAATTTGACCGTTGTGGGACCCACAAAAGAAATCCCCAAATTCCGGTTCAAACTAGTCCAAAAGCAGAATCCGGTTCAGCAGCATTCTGAGAAAACGCCAAGTGAAAATCGGCGAGAATCGCAGACGATTCTCGACGAATCGGCGAGAATCACCAAGTGATTCTCGACGATTCATCGAGAATCGTTTGTGATTCTCGTCGAATCACTTATCGATTCTCAACGAATTTTACTTTGTGTACATGGGCTGCTTGGCCACTGGTTCGGCGGGAATTACACGTGATTCTCGCCGAATCTTACTTGACACCATTTTGAGATGGCCAGAAGTAGTCGGCGAGAATCACTGATGATTCTCGTCGATTCGGCGAGAATCACTTGGTGAGAATCACTTGGTGATTCTCGTCGAATTTGCCTTGGACGAATTTTCGTCTTCCACCTAGGAGCTGCTCCTTGATCCTCCATGCTCCTTGTCTCTTCTTGCATATGAACGGCCCTGTACTTGAAAGTAAGTGCACTCCAATAGAGAGAGTACACATAGGCCAACACACTGATCTGCTCAACGAGGGATTACGTCGTGCAGACCCGTGTATATTGACCTACTGCACCCTGACATTGGTGTGCACTTAGTGTGGAGGAACTGCAAGTACAACTTAAGATGTTTCGTCAAATACATTGTGAATTCATCTTAGCTTGACAGGTGGCTTCCTCAAATCTAGGTAATCGTGGATACAATACCCAACAATCTCCCCCTATTTGACGAAGCCAAAACCCTACTAGCTAAGATGAATAACACCTATCAAATAATAACATAGCATTCAAAAATTAAACATGCAACACAAGAGAATATATGCAATCAGAACAGGACTTGAGTCATTCACACATTCAAAGATAAATATACCAAGAGAAATATATTCACATATAATCCAGAATCGTTCATACGACAGTAATAATCATTAACTGTTCCTAAGACACAGTGACCAGCTATAAAATGATGACTATTTGTCCTTAGCTACGTCACCCTTAAGAGTTTGAGCCAAGTACTTTTTGCTTTGCCTTTCCATGTATTCCTTGGGCTTCGGGTAGTACCTAGGAGGAGCAACTTTGTCTGGATCCTTGTTTTTTCTGAAAAAGATGTTGCGTTTCGCTTCAAATGCTTTGTGCGTTTCCCATTCATACTGGCTATATGCTTCATTTCGATTGATCTCTCCTCTTTCGTGCAGCCGGAAGGTGTCAAGGATGATGTTCCTTGAAACTGGACTCCACCTTTCGTTTCGTACATCCTCCTCACTCATTCTTATTCGCTTCTCAGCTGGAGTCTCCTTGGAGGTCCCTTCCTGAACTTTTCTCTTTCCCCTGGCTTTGCTAAGGCCTCTTGGTCAAACATGCTCCTCAATTTAGCTTTGGAGAGAGCCCTAGCATCAGCTTCATGTGTGGGAATATCTGCAGCACCACTTGCACTAACATCCTCAGCAACACTTGCTTCCTCAGCAGCATTAGATGTCTCAGGGACATGAATACCGGCAGGGTTGTCAGGTAGGACGACGCCTAACGTACCTAGCGCCTGTTGGAGCATCCACCAGCAGCTCTCATAGACGTATTTGCTTGATTGTGCGAAGTTTGCATCCATGCTTGCTTGAAGCTCGGCCAACTTAGCGATATACTCTTTCTCCCCCTTTTTGGCTTTGTCAGCTATGCAGTTGGCATATGAGTGCAGGGAGTCGTCAATATGCTTCGTTGTCTTGGTGAATTCAGTGATCAGGGCCTGCTGATTGGCATTTAAAGTGACCATATTACCATCAAACAGCTGAATGTTGTTGGCTACAACGTGTGCGTTCTGATTTACGACAGCCAGGGTATCAGTATTCTTTTTCAAACCGGCCATTAAGAGTGTGACAGCTTCGCCGGCCGCGGTGTACTTCTCGTCAAATTTCTTCTCCATCACGTCCAGCAGCTTATGGTTGATTTCCACCATATTCTTCAGCATGAGATCTTCAGAAGTCTTAATCTCTTGCAGCATTGTTTTCTGAGCTTTATCAAAAGAGGTTTTAAGCTCATTCACGATGCCCTGAATTATATGTACAGTGTGAATGGCTAGGTCATCTCGTAATGGAATAGCCGGAGGCACTTCTTGGCCTTGCTCTTGCTCGTCAGCAGACGCATCGGTGGAGCTGGATACCATCACAGTCTCTACAGGAGGAGTGTGGGCGGCCTCTGTAGATTTATTTAACTCCCCTTCCACTGGTGCAGACTTATCAGAAGGAGGTTCAACAGTATCTGGAGACTCCAACACTTCATGGCCCTCATTTACATCGTCCTCTCCGTCCTCATCCAAGAATTCATCAATATCAGCAGGTTCTTCCACTTCTTGGTCAGCAGTCTCCAGCACACGGTCACATTCTTCTTGAATATCGGCCACAGCATCCCTGGCCACCTGGGCGATTTCAGATATTGCATCTGTATGAGGGGGTAGAGTCTCCCCCTCGATTCCTGCAGTCAGGGTATCAGGAATGTCACGGGGGGAGGCTGCTGGAGATACTTCCTCTAGCTCTTCCACAGCAGGCTGCCCGATACGCCGCTCCCATCGATCAAACACACTAGCATCCATCTTTTTCAAGTAGTGGAGAGGAACTCCTTTGCTCATGTCGAACTTGTCGCCGTTGAGCTGGTTGAGATATAGACTGATGATGCGGCCGAAACTTGGAGTGCCCAGAGTGTCCTTGATCTTTTGGAACAGCAACTCCCCCCAGTTGAACCTCTTGCGGCAGACCACAGCTATGAGAATCTTAAACATATCTCCGGAGATATGATCATGGGACCCCGGCTTGCAGATGAGCACTTTTCCTATAACGTCAGATAGGAGCTTCCCTTCTTCATTCATCTCTTTTCTCTTCACTGATCGAGTGCCTCTTGGAAGACCGCAGAACAGGAGAGTTCTGGCTTTGTCCTCGTCCTCCAGATAGTCCTCCTGCTCTGAACTTGAAAGCTGCAGGTAGCGAGTTAGCTTACTGGCAGACATCTTTACTTTTGTCCCAGCCACCTTGCTTTTGATGATGGAGTCTCTATCTCGGAGTCTTGCGGTAGAGAAGAACTCTAGCACTTCTTTATCCAGGACTTTGCAAGGGTGCTCCAAGACGAAGGTTAGCCCAGCCTCTTCTAGCATTAGAATGATATTTCGGAACTCGTCCGAGGCATGAGAAAATCCAGTGCGAACCAGCTCGCAACCAGAAATCAAGCCTGCAGTCGTCCTTGGAGCCATTGAAGATCTAGAGAGAAGCCCGACTCAAAGCATTAGTGAACAGTCAAAAAGAAAGTATCACTTGGGGTTCGGCCTTGGAGCCATTGAGGAGGAGGTTACCTAAGGGCTTACACGAAAGTGAGTTGATGAGCTTCGGGAAGATCTTCGGTGGATGGAAGAGTATCCTGTGGGGTTCGGCCTTGCCAGAACCTTGCGGTCACAGGGACACTTCGCTAGAACCTTGTGGGGTTCGGCCTTGCTAGAATCTCAAGGGGAGAAGATGGTCACACAGCAGCGATTCGACGAGAACTCTATTGGCGTCGACGAGAGCGTCGGAGGGCTGCGGGTTTCGGCGAATCCGCGGAATAGCACTTTCGGGAAATTTCTGCGACGAGAGACGGGATTCGTGAAGAGAGCGATTGCTGATGCCGCGGGATACTTAAGGAAGCCGAACGGTCGGCGAGCTCCTTCGGCGGGATTCGGCGGAATTTGTCTAATTTGGTCTCTAATATCGTTTGTCTAATTCGGCGAGATATACAATGGTTCGGCGAGATTTGTCTAAGTCGTCGGGATTCGGGAAGAATGCCAAGGGTCGGTGAGCTCCTTCGGCGGGATTTCGAGTATATAAAGTGATATTGATGTTTTTCTTTACCACTTGTAATTTAAGGGTTTTCTTTACTAGGAATTGAAAGGTTCCGAATAGAAGAGTTTTTCTTTACCACGTTGGGAAGCATTGCAATTTCAAATTCTTCGAATGTCAAGTTAATATAAGATTAATAAATACATGTTTATTATAACGACAATCTATTCGGATTTGAGCGAGACTTCTCCAGACACTTCTTGATGTCAATTGTGATTTGTCGAAATTTACAATGACATATCTTTGTTAACCTTTTATTGATGTGTAATGGTTAGCATGCCTCGAGTTAATCTCTCCATAAAGGTGCACACATACAAGATAAGCATAAGTATACGTATACACAAGGATAGAAATATATATATATTTAATTTGAATGAGGATGCATCATGACACAAGTCCTTGAACTGATCAAAATTACCTGGGATTTGGAGAGTCATCGTCTTAGTCCCACAGGTAGAACACATTAGTAGCTTAAAGTGAGTATGCTCAACAGGTAGCACATCTGTTATTGCAGACGCTTGTTCCAAGTTAGCCTTGAGCCACCTACTGTCCAGATCCCACCGTATTTACGGGGATCTAGACTACCCTGCAAGACAGAATTACTTTACCTTAGAACCCAAATCATATTGGGTCCTAGGTTTCTATTAGCATAAGCACGCAACTGCCTTCCTTCCGAAAACCTGTCTGGAAGACTACCTCTGTCCCTAGAATGTGGATAAGCCCTTGCTGTGGGCACAAAGAGGTTGTGCCAACAGTCAATGGCAAAGTGTCTCACTTTGCCGCAGCACCAACAAGGGTGAATGTTGTATCGCCATTTTCGACCTGATCTAGTGACTGATGTAGTCACGGTCCTAGGTCTAAAAGGGATAGGGCATGTTCTTGTCGCACAAATTCCTCTTCCATTGAGGCATGAGGAAGGGTGGAACGAATGCATGATGTGAGCGTTATGAGGCCGAGAAGGTGGTGCCATTCTTTCAGGCATCTTCCTTGCTGAGGCTCCATGAAGGCTGACATCATGACTTCTATTCTCCCTATCCCGTGTCCTCGAATGGAGAGAATTCTTCTGTGAACTAGTACATGCAGATCCACACTTTGTTGTGGCAGTGGCCGTGAATACAAAGGGCTCAGAATGAGCCTTAGGTATTCTCTCGTGGGTGCCCATGCCGGCCCTTGCACTCCGGGTGTCTCCACATGGGGACAGATCACCCTTGCAGTGACCACGATTATTTCTGTGATCATACCTGAAGGCATGATGAGTTGCCTTCCTGCTTGGAGTGGGGGGTCGGAACACCGTTTCCCCATTTCTCCATCCTGAATGATCGGGAAATCCACCCGGTTTCTTGCTTTCTCTTTATAGCATCAACTTTGGAAAAGTTTGATACTATACGTTTCTCAATATCTAGACTATTCTCTAGAGCTGATATCTTAGAGTCCTTGACCTTGTTGGACGCCAATTGGAGAACCAACAAGATCTTCAGTCGAGCAATCTCTCGAGCTTGCTCCTCAGCAAGTAGATTGCTCTCCTGAAGGGCTCTCTTCAGGGAATCAGTATTTTCTGGGGGAGAGCAGTTTCTGTCTTCAGAAAGGTCAAAAGATATGGGGTAGGGTGAAGATGTTACCTGCTCATCTGAGTTATTGTCATTAGAATCAGTGACCATTGTTTCATCCTCGTCAGAGCTGCTTTCCTCACTGGTCTCGTCAGTCTCTAACACGGACACGGGAGCTCTGATGCAGTCCGAGGGATCCTTGCCTTCATCTTCAGAAGTGAGAACCCCCACATACGCTTCATCCTCTGATTGGCAGCATATTTCAGCTTTCTCTGACCCCCCCATCAACTCTGAGATCATCATCCACAGAGATTTAGCCGTTCTACATTTTTCCAATCTAGAGCGAGAGGCTCCAGACCAGACATCCATGATAATTTGTCGAATCTTCTCGTCCAAGTGAAATAGAGATAGTTCCATCTCAGACATCTCAGCAATGCCCCTAGGCACTTGGATCCCAGAGTCGGAGGTCTTCATGGGGATAAACGGACCCTCTTCCAGGATGAGGGATGCTCGTGGATCGATGGCATCCAGGTGAAATAACACTCTCATCCTCCAGATGGGATAATAATCCTTTGTGCATGCAGGGAGTTTGAGTGGCAATACGTCATAATCCAGATCCATGCTTCTGACACTGGTGGCAGGATTCTACTCAAGGTGTTAACCTTTTTGAAGAGCAACCTCCCTCTGATACCACTTGAAAGTCCACCTAGTGTCAACTATGTGCACCTATGGGGGGGGGGAATAGGTGACGTGTGGTTCTTTTGCGGAATTTACGGATGTACCTGCACAATAAAAACAACAAGCACAGCACACAGAATACACAACAAATTTATAGTGGTTCCCCGACTTGGGTACATCCACTTTCCCCCTTCGACCTATCTCCCCAACAAGGGACGACTCGGTCACTTCTCCAACGGGATTGAAATCCAATCCCTTCACTAACGGAAGGAGCCCTTCCACACGTGAGAGCCAACACTCCCACACAACGTGTTGCACCCAACCCTTACAACTCGGAACAAAAGTTCCCTTACAACAAAATTAAATATAGAATGTAAACGTGATACAAACTTCTTTTGGAGACTACAGTGTTCCTCTTTGTTCGACGACGTGTTCTTGAAGTCGATGAAGAGTCTACGACCTTGGTCTCACTTGGAGAGGATCTCCCCGGAACCGGCGGCGGCACACGAGCGGCGGCTAGCTTCGGGATCGGCGGCTACGATGAAGAGCGGCTGCTGAACTTGGAGATCCAAACTTCGTAGCGAAGCAAACTAGGTCTACCAACGGTCACTCTAGGATCGGTCGTCTCGATCGATTCGGACGGAAGAGTTTTTCCCGGTCAACAAATCGAGAGACAAGAGATCTCTGGATAGACACGTGAGACTCAAGCTTTGCTAAGCTTCTGTCGCCGGAGATCACGAAGAAGAACGATCAGCGGCGGCGACGTACTTGCCCGAGCGCGACGGCGGCGGCGGAGAGGAGTCGCGGATCTAGGGTTTGGTTGCGGCTCGGTTTCTGTTCCTTTTTCTCCGTGGTTTACTGTTCAAAATACCCATGTATTTATACCCTGTAGATACAGCAAATTTGACCGTTGTGGGACCCACAAAAGAAATCCTCAAATTCCGGTTCAAACTAGTCCAAAAGCAGAATCCGGTTCAGCAGCATTCTGAGAAAACGCCAAGTGAAAATCGGCGAGAATCGCAGACGATTCTCGACGAATCGGCGAGAATCACCAAGTGATTCTCGACGATTCGTCGAGAATCGTTTGTGATTCTCGTCGAATCACTTATCGATTCTCAACGAATTTTACTTTGTGTACATGGGCTGCTTGGCCACTGGTTCGGCGGGAATTACACGTGATTCTCGCCGAATCTTACTTGACACCATTTTGAGATGGCCAGAAGTAGTCGGCGAGAATCACTGATGATTCTCGTCGATTCGGCGAGAATCACTAGTGATTCTCGCCGAATCGGCGAGAATCACTTGGTGATTCTCGTCGAATTTGTCTTGGATGAATTTTCGTCTTCCACCTAGGAGCTGCTCCTTGATCCTCCATGCTCCTTGTCTCTTCTTGCATATGAACGGCCCTGTACTTGAAAGTAAGTGCACTCCAATAGAGAGAGTACACATAGGCCAACACACTGATCTGCTCAACGAGGGATTACGTCGTGCAGACCCGTGTATATTGACCTACTGCACCCTGACATTGGTGTGCACTTAGTGTGGAGGAACTGCAAGTACAACTTAAGATGTTTCGTCAAATATATTGTGAATTCATCTTAGCTTGACAGGTGGCTTCCTCAAATCTAGGTAATCGTGGATACAATACCCAACAATTCTAAATTTGAGATGAGTAGCATGGGTGAGCTATCCTTCTTCCTAGGATTGCAAGTCAAGCAACATGCTGAAGGCATCTTTATTTCTCAAACCAAATATGCTAATGAGCTGGTTAAGAAATTTGGTATGTCTGAGGCATCTTGCATGAAAACACCCATGCCTACCAATGCTGTACTGGATGCTGATGAACATGGGAAACCAGTTGATCAGACAACATATAGAGCAATGATTGGCTCTCTACTGTATCTTATAGCTAGTAGGCCAGATATAATGTTTGCTACATGTATATGTGCTAGGTTCCAAGTTAGCCCTAGAGAGTCACACCTAACATTAGTAAAGATGATTCTCAGGTATGTTAAAAGTTGTCCAAATCTAGGTCTCTGGTATCCAAAAGATTCAGCATTTGAGTTAACTGGATTCTCTGATGCTGATTATGCTGGATGCAGAATTGACAGGAAAAGCACCAGTGGAACTTGTCAGTTCCTTGGTGATAGACTTGTCTCTTGGTTTTGCAAGAAACAAACATATGTGTCAACTTCAACTGCTGAAGCTGAATATATGGCTGCAGGCAGTTGTTGTTCACAAATATTGTGGATTCAAAATCAACTCCTAGACTATGGTTACAACTTAGAGAAGTCTAAAATCTTTTGTGATAATACAAGTGCTATCTCCATAGCCCAAAATCCAGTCCTCCATAGTAGGACAAAACACATAGAGATTAGGCATCACTTCTTAAGGGATAATGTTGAAAAGAATAAAATTGAATTGCAATATATCCCAACTGATCTACAAAGGGGAGATATTTTCACCAAGCCTTTGGATGAAAAGAAACACACTTTCTTCCTAAATCAGTTAGGAATGTTAGATGGAGGAAGTCTTAAATAATATCCAAGATTTTGAAAGCTAAAAATTGACCAAGACTAGGCAAAATTCTGATTTTTCTTAGTGTCTAGAATTTTCTGATCTCTGAACTGCGCTCGACGATTTCCCCAAAGATCGTCGAACGGAGTTCGACGATTTCCAGAATCGTCGAACTGAGTTCAGCGCCCCTCAGATAGTGTGTACTATCTCTTCCGGTCAACGATCGTCGAACGGCGCTCGACGATTTGGTTTCCTGAACGATCGTCGAACGGAGCTCGACGCCTTTCCAGATCGTCGAACGGAGATCGACGATGTTGGAGTCTCTTCAGATTCCTTTAGAAGCCTCGATCGTCGAACTGAGTTCAACGATCTTTCCAATTCTGCGTCGAACCCTAATATAAAACTCATTTTTCGCCGTCGTTCTCTCTTGCGCTTTCAATTTCTCTGCAAGAATTTTCTTCCCTCCAAACAGTTCTACGCTTGTTCGTTGTGTTTGTTAAATTTTTGCAGGTACAATGGCCGTATCAGTCGCTGTTCTAGCCGCCATGAAGTTCGATGCAGGATTTGATATTGATCTGGACTCATTCAACACTACTGATCAAATCTTCCAGGACATTTTGAATTTATTCAAGGATCAGAACTTGTCTGCCCTCATGACCACTAGAATGAAGCTTGCTTCAGATGAAATAAAAGAATGGGTCTATACTGCTCACAACCTTGACAACAACACAATAGTTGGAACTATTGCTGGAACCCAGGTACCTCTGACACCCACAGCCTTAACAGAGGTTTTTGGTTTAAGAAATGGAGATGATACTGCTGAACTATCTGGGGAGGAATTTTCTGATATACTTGCCAGGATGGGTCATCCAGAGGGAAACCCTAGCAAGTTGTTTAAGAGGAACTTGTCAGTTGAGTACAGGTTCCTGGCAGATGTTGTAGGCAAGGTGCTGTTGGCAAAGCATTCTGCACATGATACCATCTCCAGACATCATCTCTGCCTCATGGGAGCTCTGGTAGATAAGAAAAGCTTGAATTGGGGAGAGGTCTTCTTTGACCTGATAAAGAAAAAGATTAACAAAAGCTTTGTAAATTTTGGAAGAATTCTTGGAGTTTTCCTTCAGGCAAGGTGCCCTGCTCTGCTGGTCTCCTCTAGAGTGCACATCAATGCCTCCAAGAGACTTACCTGTGCCCTATTTGGCAAGTGGGACAGGCAAATTATCAAACCCAGCAGGCCCTCTTCAACTGCTCCTTCAGGCACCAGGACTCCCAGAGTCACTCCCCCACAGGTCCCTGCTGCTGTAGAGGACCTGGCTGTTACTGGTGCTGCACCTCCTCCTCCTCCTCCTCCTCCTCCCAGTCCAACCCTACCTCTTCCATCCACCATTCCAGCCTCATCCCCCATTACCATCTCCAGCCCTTCCCCAACCTCAATTCCATCTCCAGTAACCATTTCCTCACCACCAGTAGACCATTTCCACCCATTGTTCTCCTATCCACCACCAGATATCACATCATCTCCATCCATACCATCATTCACCCTTCTGGATGAATCCTACATGGGTGATTCCCCCTCTTCTCCTCCAGAATTACCCTCCTCCTCAACATCTTTCCAAGATCTCCTTCACCACATCCTTGACCAACCCACATTCACTCCATCCATATCCATCCCCTTGTCCTCCATCTCCACAATCCCCACACCTCAGCCATCCATCCCTCTACCATCCATCCCTCCACTTCCAGCATCCTCAGCCATTCCCATACCCTCTACCTCTGCTCCTACCCTTGAGCATGTAGATCTGCCAGCCTTAGCTGACAAGTTGTATGAGCTACTGGCCCCCATGCTCTCTCTTCTCATGGAGGCCTCCTTAGCTCCTCTACAACAGTCAGTGGCAGCCCTGTCTGCCAGGCTTTCATCCCTCATTCCTCAGGCACCACCTCCAGCAGTGTGCCTTGATACAGATGTATCTGCATCCAGGCAGGGGGAGATGCCATATGAAGCCAGCCTTCATGCTGTTGTTGCTGCTGCTTCTGCTCCTGCTGTTGATACTTCTGCTACTGCTGCTGTTGTTTTTGTGTCTGCTGTTCCAGTTGCTGTGCCTACTCCAGTTCTGGCAATAGACCTAAGGTCTTTGCTCTCAGCCTTTGATCCTGCCTTTTTCAGTTGTTTACCAGAAGTTATTGCTGTCCAGCCCTCAGAAGACCTATCTAAGGCACTGGTGCCTTTCTCTGGCTGTGACCCCAGTATTATTTCTTCTTTTATACACTCAGTGACTGTTGTTGCTGCTGTTGAAGAAAAGACTGAATCTGCCTCTGAAACTGTCTTTGCTGCTGCTGAAGAAAATGTTCCCACTGCTGCTGAAATCCCTTTTGTTTCTGATGAGCCCATTTCCAAGGAATTTCTGATGACAGAGGCCATTGATGTTGAGCCTGCTGCAGATTTTGTTGTTGTTCCTGAAGCTGCTGCTGCCCTCACTCCTGAAGTTACTAGTGTTGTTTCTGCTGTTGCTCCTGTAACTGCTGCTGAATCTGTTGTTATATCTGCTGCTGTATCTATTGTTGTATCTGCTGCTGTTCCTGCTGCTGCCCCTTCTGCTTCTGCCTCATCTGCTGCAATGCAACTGAAGAAAGATCTTATGAAAAAGATAGATGCTATATATGATGCCCAGAGTTCTGACTCTGATGAGTTTAAGACAGATTCTGATGACTCTGCTGCCATTATTGCCAGGAAGAGGAAGGCTAGAAGCAAGGCTATGAAAAGGGTTCCACCTGCCAAAGTAAAAGATGATAATGATGTTCCTTATTATATTCTGCACAACTGCCCAATTACTGAACATTGGATGCAGTATTCCAAAAATCAGTTAAAAGCAATGAAGAAGAAAAGAAAGTATGAGAAGGGCTCCTCCCAGTTCAAGCACCCTCATCCTCCTCCACCACCTCCACCTGATGCAGGTGCAGGTGGCAGCTCTGCAAGTTCAGCCCCAGCTAGAAGCCAGGCTCCCTATCAACCCCATGCTAGAACCTATCAAAGGGAAAGCCAGCCTAGGGGTTCTTACTCTAGGAGAGGAGGATACAGGGGAAATCAAAGAGAGACTCAAGTTTATTCCAAAGGGCATTCCAGGCAGCACCCTTATTCCAGGGGAGGACATGGTTCTTCTGATACATCATCAGGTCCTTTCCCCTACAAGCTCAAAGAAACTGTGACTGCCAGGACTCCTCAAGATAATTCTTCCAACAGGTATGAGCCACCTGTACCATTTGAGGACCCTGAGAAGAATCCTGTTGCTTGGACTGCTAGAATGAAAGAGTTGGCTGCATTAGATCAGATAAAGAAAGCCAAAGAACAAGGCTTAGACACCTCAAATATTTCTACAATGTCAGAACAAAGACAAAAAGAGCTAGAAAGATATGCCTCCAGCAAGTTCTTTGATGCAGACAGATACATGGAGTTTCATCCTGCTGCTGTGATTCTCAGGACTTCAAAGCAAACATACTTGGGTGCAGCTGATGATACTAGATCCAACAAAGAAGCTTTAAATCCTAACAGAGAAATCAAAATGGTAAAAGGCAAAGAGAAGAAGTAACTCTGTAAGGTGACAATCCTTGGTTTTTCTGACTGCTATCTGGATGTCATATTTATATATCTCTGTGATGTTTCTGCAATGTGTCTATCTGCTATTGTTTTTATGCTTTTCTGATTGTATGATGTTATTTAATTTTTCCAAAGTCTGTAAATAATTTTCCTAACCCAAATAGGGGGAGATTGTTGGAACACCCTATTACTAATTTGGGTCAGGATCACTATGTCTCTAGGAATCTGTGTTTGACCTTCTGTATAGCTTAATAGGTCAATTAGAATTGAGTCTAAGGGTTAGAAGTCTAGGATTGGAAGCTGCCCTGAAGACCAAGTTTTTCTGTAGACCAAGTCTAATCGTCGAGCTCAGCACGACGATTCGTCGAACTCCGGTCGACGATCGTCTAGCTCAACTTCAACAGATCGTCGATCTCCATTCGACGATCGATGAGCTCAACCTCATAATATCGTCGAGCTCCACTCGACGATCACTGAGCTCAACTTCGCAATATCGTCGAACTCAGTTCGACGATCGGTGAGCTCAGGTCGACGATTTTGACTCTGCACTGGATCCTTATCTCTGAGCTCAGTTCGACGATCTTTGAGCTCAGATCGACGATTGTTTTGCTGCTTAAATTTTCCAGTTCGCTGAGCTCAGCTCGACGATAGCAGAGCTCAGTTAGACGATTTCAGTTATCTTTCAGAATTCAAATTCAAATCAATTAGAAGTTATTCTGCAATTAATTCAGAAGATCTGCTAGCCGTTTTCATTTACTTCTGGACCAAGTTTCAAGGGATTTTTCAAGCAATAATTCAGTGGACTTTCCTTCAGAAGAAATTATGCAATTAAGGCTGTAATCAATGCAGACCAACGGCTATCTTTGACAGAGTGATATTCTATTCTAGCATAGAGAATAAAAGACAGAATGTTTTTTGTATCAAGAGAGAGATTGACAAGAAGAGGATACACAACTCAGAATACAGAGACTTTTTCAAAATCTTCTGTTAAGGAGAATTCTGTAGAACACTCATCAAAGAGATCAAGCTTTCAAAAATCTTCAGATCTCTTCAGCTCTAAAAGTGTTCAAGGCCAACATCATTTCAAGACTCCAGACTCTCAACATTTCAGCTTGCTGAAATCATCTATTGCTGGAGATCTATCTTTGAAGGCCTATCACCCTCAGCAAAGCCTTTCTTCCTGAAGATTTCAAGGATTCAGGGGGAGCTTTGACATCAATCCACTTAGTCTTCTCAGTTGATTGAGAAAGAGAAGACTGCCATCACTCTCTCACCCCCACTCTGTAAAGGGTTTTTCAAACTCCCTTCAAAAGTTTGAATCTAGTTTTTGAGCACCTTGTCAAAAGCTCATTGGTGGCAAGACACCTGATCAAAAAATCTGATTTGGTTTTTGAGCACCTTATCAAAAGCTCATTGGTTTTTCTTTTTGTTTCCCAAGTGGGGAACCTATAATTCCTTGATTCTCTTGTTTTCTTTTTGCTTAGTCTCTGCATAGCTTAGTTTGGAGATTAGTTTTATTTCTGCTTCCCTGCTCACACTCATTACAGCAATTGTTGTAAAGCTTTTCAAAAGTTTTCTTTGTGTTTTAAAAAGCACCATATACTCTATTCACCCCCCCTCTAGAGTATATCAGATCTAGTTTCCCTTTCACCCCTCTTCTCCTGCTCCAGCTAAATCTCCCCTACCTAAAACTCCACCTACACCACAATCAGATCAACAACCTCAAGAACATCTGCTCTCCTCTGAAGCTGAAATTAATGCCATGATAGCTGAGCTGACCTCAGAAGCACCTCCATTTCATCAACCAGCACACTTTCCAGTACCACCTCCTCCAAAGTCTCCTGTTGCTCCTCCAAAACAGGCAAAGAGTATTCTTATCTCTGATGAGCCCTCTCTAGAGCCAGCTGAGGCTCCTCTCAAAAACTTAGATTTCTCTATCCCTTATGATACAGAAGAACGGGATGCTATCATTCATACAACAAGGGCTGCAAGCTCTGTGATTATTGGAGAAATAGCTTCATGGGTAACTCCTCCTCTTCCATCTGCTGCTCCTTCAACTACTGTTGCTGCAGACTCTTCCTCCTCAGATTTGATGCAACAGATTGCCCTTTTTCTTCAAGACCAGAGGACTTATTTTGATACTTGTCTAAAGACTGTAACTGATACGTTAACTTCTCTCGAGACTGAGATGAGCAGAGGATTTGTTGAAATTCAGCATAATACTGACAAGCTCAAGTACTTATTTCAACTTGGTGGAAAAGCCCTAGACCACACCATAACTAGTGTGGGAGAAGTTATGGAACAGGGTGCCACCCTTGCAAATAATCAAATAGAACTAGACAAGAGAAATGAAGACAACAAAATGAAAATCTGTGAAGAAGTTGGTCTATTCAAAGAAACTGTCATAGAGAAGCTATCTGTCGAAGTCAGAAAGGGGAGGGATTAGTAAAAGAATATCTAGAAAAATCTGCTGCTCTCCAACAAAAACTATGGGAAACTCATGTGCAGGAAATTAAGGCTGATGTGTTAGCCCAGATACAGAGTGTCAAGTTCCATACTATGACATTGCTGTCTGGATGCATAATCAAATCCTACCTGAATTTCCTGCAGACCCAAATATCATTCCCCATCACTTGAATCCTCTAGCTACAGATGTCTCTGCCCCAGCTGCTCCTCTACAACCCACTTTTTCTCCAAGGCCTGGAGACTCAGTTGCTCCTCCAGAGTCATATACTCAAGGCTGGGAAGAAGATCCTGCTGATATTTTCCTTCATGCTCCTCCAGAGATCAAAACCTCCAAGAAGAAAAGGAAATATGGTGAAGGTCCTTCTGCTAGCAAGTCTGTTCCTGCTGCTGACAAAAGATCTGCTGCTGCTTATGCTGAAGTCTGGTCTCCCACTTCCAAATCCTTGATTCTGGATACTCTAAAATTGGTAATGGACTATGATGATAACTGGAACCTGCACTATAGCTCCCAGGAATGAGAATTATATGAGAAATCCATGACTAAGAGAAGAATTTATGACAGAGAGTATGGAAGGAATAATCCTGCTTCTCCTCCTAGGCCTCCCAGATATTATCCTAAGTCATTCAGCTACCAAAGGAGACAATAAGAGAAATTGGACAGACAACAGCATCAAGGCTGATTTTCAAGGACTTTTGAGAATGTGAAATGAATGACTGTAGAATTGATAATTTTGGATATTCTTATTTATATAATTCTAAGTTTTTGCTCTCATTATCTTTTTCATAGTTTCTTGCTTACTTGCACACATTTTTTATACTTAGCACTTTTTATGTCTATAATTCACCATAATGTAAAGGGTTCTGACTTCAACAAATAGGGGGAGATTGTTGGGTATTGTATCCATATTAACCCATATTTGATGAAGTCACCCTTGAACTAAGATGAATTAGGTTATATTTGATGCTTTGGTTGAGTTATGTGGTTGCAGGATTCCAATGGGAAGTGTAGACCTATGTCAGTCTACAATGGGTCACCAAACACAGGACCATGCAATGTAATCCCTCATTGTATGACCCAAAGTGTTGACTCATGTGTAGCATCTCTATTGGGATACACTTCATATTCAAGCACTTGGATTATGTGAATAGAGTTGGATGCTGATCTCACCAAAGAAGAAAGAATTTTCACCTTGAAATTTTTTCTAAGTATTCTACTCGTGTAGGTCATTAACTACTCGAGTGAATTACTTGCTTCATACTCGAGTCAAACATCTTTTATTCGAGTAAGTAAATCTCCCTCTCGTGAAGTTAAGTCTGTATACTCGAGTAGACTGTCACATACTCGAGTAGATCATTCTTCTTACTCGAGTTGCACAGAGTTCACTCTCCAAGTTTTTCCAAGTAAAACACTCGAGTAAGTATATTTATACTCAAGTAGTTATAGTTTCTGACTCGTGTAACTGTTTTCTATCTCAAGAGTAAATTTTCCATATTCGAGTAGTATAAGTTATTTACTCGAGTAGTTCACTTACTACTCGAGTAGTTCAAGCTTCATACTCGAGTAAACTAAATTTCTCTTCTTCTAAAGTTATTCCAAGTCATTTACTCGAGTAAGTCTTTTTCATATACTCGAGTAGATTTTATTCTCTCGAGTAGTTCAATCTGACTACTCGAGTAGCTCATTTTCTAGTGTTCAGAATTTTTTTTCCAAGTCCTTTCACTCGAGTAGTTCGTCAAACCACTCGAGTAGTTTTTCTCACCTACTCGAGTAGTACAACTTGTACTCGAGTAGTTCAACTCCACTTCCCGTGAAACTTTTCTGTATACTCGAGTAGATTTTAAGTACTCGAGTAAGTTGATTATATGTACTCGAGTAGTTCTGAGTTATATACTCGAGTTAGTTTCCTCTATCCACTCGAGTAGTTTTATACCTACTCGAGTAGTCATTTCTTCACTCGTGTATATCACTTCCTTTTCTCTGAAATTTCTCTAAGTCCATATTTGACAGATTTTCAAATTCCGTGACATGATTGGTCCGCGTGTACGTCATTAAAACCAATTATGACCGTTATTAGTATTCTTATATAAGATCCTGTCTAATCGACAAACCCTAAGTAGAATAACAAGCTTTCAAGATCAAAAATTGTTGAGATTTTTCTGCAGTCGTTTCTCTCTCCAAGTCGATGTTTCCTCTCTCTCTCTCTCTTCACGGAAAGAAAGCCGTCGCCACCGCTGTTTTTTTCCGGCAAGGGTTTCAACTTTCAGAGGAATCAGACTGAAGAAGTTTTACAGATCGAGATCGTTTCTTAACTGCTCATCCTCTTCCCGATCGTGTAAGCCAAAGAAGATTCCAGATCTGTTGCCGTGATTTTCTTCATCTTTCTGA
Organism: Platanthera guangdongensis; assembly: GCA_039583875.1. Classification (NCBI taxonomy): domain Eukaryota; kingdom Viridiplantae; phylum Streptophyta; class Magnoliopsida; order Asparagales; family Orchidaceae; genus Platanthera; species Platanthera guangdongensis. The sequence goes on along the minus strand of CM077159.1, from coordinate 10,965,713 downwards.
AAGTGTCGCAAAGCTTGCAAGAAGAAGGTCATGGTTGCTTGCTTACAGATCTGAAATAGAAATCATTATTTGTATTTTCTAAACAATTTTTCATTCTTGTAGGAGAAGTTTTCTCCAAGTGTAGGAGTTTTCAACTCCGAGTTTGTAGGAAGTTTTGCCTTCCGAGTTGTAGATCCAGTTGGTTGGATTGAGATTGTAGGAACTTTGTTCTGAGGGTAGGATTGATTTTCAATCCGAGATAGTGGAGTAGCCGAGTCTATTATATTGCTAGATCGGTGAGGGAAAGTGGATGTACCCAAGATCGGGGAACCACTATAAATCTTGTATCGTCTGTGATAATTTGGTAGATAGATTTGTGCTATGTTCTGAGTTTTTTTATTCCGCAAAACACGCACAACTCACCTATTCACCCCCCCCCCCCCCTACGTGATTTAGGTTGACAACTATTATCTTTCAGGTGTCGGTCATACGTCAAGGTCCGGACTCTCGTTGAGGCCAGTTTTTGGCTTCAACAATGCACATCTGGCGTGCCTCCAATGACCTGCTGCCCACCAATTCTTGGCTTTGTTATCACCGTTTGTGCAATGGTGTGTTATGTTCGTGGGGCTGCGGGCTTGAGGAAACGATCGAGCATATGCTGAACGGATGCTGTTTCTTTTCAAAAATTAAAATGGAAGGCTCGCGCTTTGACATTCCTCCAAGTGCCCTAGACCGAAATTTTCTGGAGTTCTTGGGTGTGAGTAGCAAACTAGTAATGAGCCTGAAATGCCCGTCCTCCTAACATCTATTGCATATTACATTTGGAAAGCTAGGAACTGCAACATCCATGGTGAGCCATATATGCAACCGACTACAATCCTTATAAATGCTTTACATGATGCATCGCGCTGACACTGGTCGTCCTCTTGTAACCCACAATCTCTTGGATGACCCAGCCCGTCGGATGGATCAAAATAAATTTTGATGGTTCCGTGATGGAAAACAATGCTGCCGGATTGGGCTGCGTGATCCGCAACCATTCAGGATGCCTGCTTGCTGCCTTGGGAGTTCAACCCAAAGCCGATCAGTAAACATGACAGAATTCCGTGCTGCATGTGCTGCTCTAAACCTGGCGGGTCAATTCGCTAATAATTGCTTGGGTGCAATACTGGAGGGTGACTCATCTGATGCATGCTTGAAACTAAACAGGATCCTTGCGAATTTTTGCACGGGAGACTATGAATCAAATGTGGCCAGACTGCTACCTATGTTCCCAAGAGTGACAGTTTCTCTCGTCGGCCGAAAGGCAAATTCGATGGTAAATCATCTCGCGAAGATAGCTTGTATTACTGAATTTAAGTGGGAAAGTGAAATGCCTCTAACCACACCTATTTCTCTACTACTTATTCACAATGCAAACTATATGTAGCCTTATTTTTCCTATTTTACTTTATATATATTAGGCTAATGTCTAACTTCAAGTAACCCAAAAATTTTGCAGTAAGATTGGAGAGAGCAATTGTAGAGAGAGGGAGTGTATAGTGGCGCTGGCAGCGTGCTGCAGGGTGCGGCGGGGTGCGGCGGGGTGGTGTTCCTGGCGTGGTGGTGGTGCGGAGTGGTGTCGGGTTGGCTCCGGCGGTGGGCTGCGGGGGTGGTGGCTGCTGCGCGGGGGTGGTGGCTGGGCTGCTGTAAGTTTTTTCCTCCCGGTTTTTTGAAGGTTTTCACCCCTTCCTATTCGGGATTTCATCTTCGTTTTCTTAGCGTTGGTACGATTCTGGTGGGTTGCGGCCCTATTTTTTGGAAACATGGGTAAGAAACGCAAAGATAAGGGCCTAGCTGCTGTTGCGGTGAAGATTGTGCCGAGTCCGACTGTTCCGTCAAAGCCACTGCCTACTTCCGAAGCTCATGACAGTCCAGATGAAACTTCATCTTCCACCCGGCATTCAATTTCATCAAAAGCTGCCATGGATGTGTTATTAACATCTGATCAAGAAGAAAACTCTTCTAACCAAAGCTGCCCAGAAGATGTTTGTCGAAATGCTGCAGAGAAAAATCCAGAAATTACAACTACTTTAAAACCTCTGAATCCAGCCACATTGAATCATCTTGCCAAACCGTTTATGCCTGGATCTGTTGACGCAATAATGCAAATCTGTGGTAATCCTCGTGATACCTCGATGCCGTATTCCCAACTCCCAGCCCCTTCCGCGCGTGCTTCCCCGCCAGCTCCGCCTTCGCAAGCGCCGCCAGCCCCGCCTGCCCCGCCAAAGTTGTCGCATGTCTGGGCCCGGCATGCCCCATCGGAATTCTCTCTGCAGGAAGAACCTGAAGATAGTTATTTTAAGAATGGAATCATAACACTGGATGAGAATGAGGCAGCCGTTATTCGAACAAGGTTTGACAATGCGCAGGTTGGTCGTGTTGTTGGTAAAAATTTTAACTTTGACTGGTTATCAAAGCAGCTACATGACAAATGGGGTTCCTATGATAGATTCAGATTAAGTGATTTGGACTTTGGATGTCTTATCCTTTTCTTTGCTAACAAAGAAACTAGAGACCTAGTGTGGTTTGGTGGGCCCTGGCACGTAGCGGGATGCGTCGTGGGCCTTGACCAGCCTTGACCAATGGTCTGATAGCTTCATCGCCTCCCTCAATCCCCAGATGTTTGTCCCGACGTGGATCCTTTTCCCTTCTTGGTCGCTAAAAATTTGGGGAGAAAAGAATTTACGCAGAATTGCATTGGCGAATGGAGAGCCTCTCTATATCGATGCATTTATAAAATCATTATCACGTACACTATATGCTAGAGTATGTGTCAGGAGAAACTTGGCTAAACCATTGCATGGTGAGCTTTGGCTTAACAGCATAGCCACTGGTAACTTCTTCCAAAAAGTGATCTATGAAGGCATCCCCTTGCTTTGTACTGATTGTGGATTAGCTGCTCCCGGTGATGATTATTGCGCCCCCGCCCCGGCGAAAAATTTAATTATTGGTGAAATTCCTGTAGACCCAAAAGCTGGGTTTGATGGTTGGACATGCATCATCTCCAAAAAACCAAAGAAAAAATCCCAGAACCTGCCAGAACGTGATTGGGTACGAAAAGATAGGACAACCGAAAAATCCCCAAAAGACAACCTACAAAAGGAGCAAACTCCTCAGATTTTACATAATACAGCAGCTGACCCCATCCGCCTCCCACCGAATGATGAGCCTCTTGATAACCTGTTGCCGGATCCATTGGTACAGCAGCCAGCAAAAGTCTCTCCCCCTAACATTGATGCTAACAATGACGTTGAATCAAATGAAGATGAAAACCATGAAAACATCTCAGATGCCGAACAGATCCAAGATCAAGCAAATACAATGGAAAAAATCAAGCAAGACAACATTTTTTATGCAAAGAATAAGCCATCCAAGATGATAACCAGACTTGTGACTGTTTCTTCAAAGAAGGCTAAAACTATTGAGGACTACCTCGCTGATGATGACAGGCGTTCTCGCTCCCTCTCTAGAAAGTCGCGAAAGAAGAACAAACAAAAGAAATCTGAATTTCATTCTGATGCGGCGAGGGCTTCCCCTACACATCAATGACAGGCATTTTATTTTGGAATTGTCGGGGGGCCAGCAAGCTCTCCTCCCGTGCATACCTACCGCAGCTTGTTAGGACGCATCATCCTATTGCTATTCTCCTTTTGGAAATACGAAAGCAGTCATTCTCCCGCCGAGACGTTGACAGGCTTATTGGGCGCCACTGGAGCTTCGAAGTTGTACCTTCCCAGGGTAAATCGGGAGGAATCGCGCTTCTCTGGCTTGATGACATAATAAAGGTCAGCAATATTATTAAAAACCAGCAGTTTATAATTGCATCAATACTCTCGCCGCATGGGGCTGTTTGGCAGATGGCGGTTGTTTATGCTAGTAAGTACTACCACCGGCATCGGGTAATTTGGGACGAGCTTTCCCAACTTGATATGTCTATTCCCACTATCATTGGTGGCGATTTTAATTGCGTTCTCCGGGCCGCTGAAAAAGGGGCGGGGGAGGGGTTAATCTGAACAAGGGGCCGCTTGAATTTGACAATTTTATCACATTATGCAATCTCCATGAAATATCATTTTCTGGAAATTCCTTTACCTGGTGCAACAACGCGAACCCAACATCCAGAATTCTATCTAGACTTGACCGTGTTTTGCTCAGCTCATCGGCTCTCTTGCTCTTTCCAGATCTATCGTTCAGCACCTACCAAGAATTGGCTCAGACCACTCGCCTTTGCTATTGGAAATTAACAACCTGCAGTTTAAGTCCACCGACCGATTGAAGTTTGAGGAAGTATGGCTATCGGCGCCGAATGCTTTCCCAGTAGCGCAGGGTGCATGGAAGAAAGTTGCGGCTGGCTGCCCTGGGAAAATCCTGTCGAACAAGTGTGCGAGAACCATAAAGGTACTTGCCCGATGGTGTAAATTCAACGCCAACGCTGAGAATCGGAAAGCAAAAGAAATTGAAGAGGAAATTAAATAGATGCAGCTGCTTGAAGCCTCCAGACCTTTGGATGAGTCGTAATTGGGGATCCCAAGGGGACTTGTGGCCAATTACAATGAAATCCAATCAAAACTTGAAACCCGGTGGTGGCAGCGCGCAAAAAGTAACTTGAATAAGCAATGAGATCATAACTCTGCCTTCTTCCACGTGGCTGCAACCCAGCAAAAACACGAGAATAGGATCTTCTCCCTTCAGCTTGGCGAGGAAACTATAAGTGATAAAAATTTGATTGAGAATGAGTTTGTGAATCACTTCACCTCAAGATGGTCTCTAGAAGACTCCACGCCGAATGATGTTCTGCCAACGCCGCCAAATATTATCAGTAAGGCGATGGCTGATGTCCTTTTGTCCCCCATTACTGATACCGAAATCAAGTGTGTTGTCTTCTCATTTGGCTATAACAAAGCCTCGGGCTTTGATGGAGTCACGCACACGTTCTTCACACACTTTTGGGGCTTCGCAAATCCAAAAATTACAACAGCCATCAGGGATTTCTTCAGGACTGGGCGTATGGAACAGAATTGGAAGGACACCCTAATTATGCTTATTCCAAAATGCACCCTCGCTAATAGGCCGGATGTCTTCAGGCCAATCAGTCTTTGCTCGTCTATCTATAAAGTCACATCAAAAATTATTGCTAATCGAATGAAGCCGCTGCTCCGTAGTCTGATTGCTGATGAGCAGGCGGCGTTTGTTTCAGGACGGCTGCTCTCCGATCATTGTCTTCTTGCTCAAGAAATCTGTTTCGGGACGGCTGCTAATCCTTCACCGCTTACACACGACGGAGAGTAAGAATGGGTATATGGCAATGAAGCTCGACATGGAAAAAGATTTCGATAGAATCCAATAGAGCTTCGTTCGGCGTGTCCTTCAGGCCTTCAACTTTCCTCCAGCATGGACAAACTTAATCATGGAATGCGTCACATCTCCAAGATACAGATTACTCATTAATGGAGCCTAAACTAAGTGGATCAATGCTTCCTGCGGACTAAGACGGCTGCCCTCTCTCGCCATATTTATTCATATTATGCTCCGAATTCCTATCAATTCTCATCAAGCAAAGCTCTCACCCGGGTCTGGGAATTAAGGTAAGTCCATCGGCTCAAAAAAATTTGCATCTATTATTTGCTAATGACACTCTTCTATTTGGCTCGACGACGCCTGGGACTGCTAAGGAACTATCTGACATTCTCTCAAATTATTGCTCTTTGTCGGGTGAGGCAATAAATGCAAATAAATCAAACATCCTATTCGAGCCAAAGGTTCAGGAATGCTCTAAAGCCAGCATTCTTCAGCTGCTTGGTCTTAAAAGAGTCAAAGCGCTTAACTATCTCGGCATCAAGCTCCGCTCAGGGCATTCCCGCTCCAACGATTTTGATGCAATTCTCGGACATATGTCCAGAAATATAAGATGCTGGGGAGTTAGGCATCTCTCCTTCGCCGGCTGGACTGCAGTAATTAAAAGTTCGCTGGCAGCAATTCCGCTACACGCACTTGCAAACGCGCCGGTGCCGGCCTCTATTCTGTCAAAAATAAACAGCCTGCTCAAAAAATTTCTATGATCAGGAACTGAAAGAAGGGGATCTACCCATTATACCCGCTGGGAAAATATTTGCATGCCAAAAGATAAAGGGGGACTTGAAATTAAGAATATGACTCTATGGAGGAATGTGTGTATGGCCAGAATCATAGCTCGCATCTTCAGAAAGGAAAATTCCCTCCTGGCGCGCACATTTGGGAGCAAGTACAGAAAGCTAGATTTTTTCAATCGCAAACGATCTCATTCCAAAATCTGGAAGAATATTTGCTTAGGCTCTGATATAATGGCAAGGCAAACCTTCTAGATTATTGGGACAGGAATCTCGGTCTCTTTATTAGGTGATTTGTGGCTCGGCCACCTCCCAATTGCTAAGTGGCCAACATTTATTGATGTTTCTTCCTTACCAGATCAAGTGGTGGGTCTGCTTAACGCGGATGGCCAGTGGGATGACGGCCAGCTTGGTCCTTTTGGCGCCGATCTGATCCAAATCATCAAGAGATTGCCTCGTCTTGAGGGGGACGATAGGCTCGTATGGGCCCAGATCGAGAAGGAAGACATGGTCGTTGCTGCAACTTATGATGTTGAATGCCCACCGTCCGCCCTTAATGACAATAACTGTTGGAAAATAAATTCACAGCCACGAATGCAGATGCATCTCTGGCGCGCCTCCAATGCGCTGCTGCCAACTCACTCATGGCTCTGTTATCACCGCCTCCGCAACGATGCGCTATGCCCATGGGGCTGCGGGGTGGAGGAATCGATTGACAACATGCTAAATGGATGCTGTTTTCTCTCAAAAATTTCACTGGAAGGTGCGCGGTTTGGTCTTCCGG
>CM077159.1:10791322-10951322 GCA_039583875.1 Platanthera guangdongensis | reverse complement strand
CTGACGTCTACAGGGCTATCAAGGAGTTCTTCATTACGGGGTGCATGCCGGCGGAATGGAAGGACACAACGATTGTGCTTATCCCGAAAATTCCAAACGCGGACCGGCCGGAGATGTTCAGGACAATCAGCCTCTGGTCCACTATTTACAAGATTGTGGCTAAGATCCTTGTGGGAATACTTAGGGGGCTACTTCCGCAGCTTATCTCGCCGGAGCAGGGGGCGTTTGTTCCGGGCCGCTGCATCTCCCACCAGTGCCTAATTGCGTAGAAGGCTGTCAATAAGTTGCGGGTCTCGACGTCTAAGGAAGGCTTCCTCGCGGTCAAGGTGGACATGGAGCAGGCTTATGACCGAATGAGCTGGCGGACCCTGCGACAGGTGCTTGCTATGATGGGGTTCCCGACACGCTCTGCGGATTGGCTGCTTCAGTGTGTGCAGGCCCCCCGATATACCCTCGTGATTAATGGTCGTAGATCGAATTGGATCGTGGGAGATTGTGGATTCCGCCAAGGCTGCCCTCTATCCCCTATCTATTTATCCTCTGCTCGGAGCTTCTGTCAGCAGTTATTCAGCAGCGGGGCACGGCTTTGGGGTTCCCTATCTCCACGGGTGGACCACTCCTGACTCACCTCTTGTATGTGGATGACATCCTTATCTTTCTGCATGTGACGGTGGGAGCGATCTGTAATTGCTCACAGGTGCTTGAGGAGTATTGCCAATGGATGGGCCAAAGGATCAATAAGGCGAAGTCCATGCTTGTGGCTAGCAAGGCGCTGACTTTATGGGAAGGGAACCGCTTTGCTCGTTCACTCGGGTTTTGTAGGGTGACTGAACTGGACTACTTGGGAGTTCACCTGGCCATGCGGAAATTGCACAAGTCTGATTTTGCTAATGTCCTGATGAGGTGACACTCAAAGGTTCGGCAGTGGGGCAACCGCCATCTCTCCCTAGCGGGTCGTGTGGCTCTTGTGCGTTTCTCCTTCTTGGCGGGGCCGACCAACGGTCTTACGCACTCGGAAATACCTCGGGCGGTGGTGGACTCGGTGGAAAGGCTCGTTCGTTCCTTTTTGTGGCAGAAGAGCCCATCGTGACGAGGCATGCACTATGTCAAGTGGGAGTCGTTGTGCTTGCCAGAGCGCCATGGTGGTCTCGGGCTCCGGCATCTTCGAGAGTGGGAAGGGCCGCTAAGGACCTGCTTGGCTTGGTACATGCTCCGTCGGGACGGCTCCCTCTTTGGAGAAATCTTTTGGGCTAAGTACGGGAAGCGGTTGAGGGATTCAGAGGCCAACAGATCTGATTCGCCGGCCTGGGCCACCATTCGACACGTCCTTAGCTCCCTCTCAACAATCATCCACTGGCGGATTGGAGATTGCAAATGTGTCGACGCCCTTCGGGACTGCTGGATCCTTGATACCCCAATTGCGCGCTGGCCAACCTTTGTCGATGCGACTAGGCTTGAGGGCCTGAGTGTGGCAGACCTGCTTGATGATTTGGGGGCTTGGGACTCTGATGCGCTGACTTCCTTTTTGGGGGAGAGGTGCGGCAACTCATTTCTCAGATTTTGCCAACCAACGATGAGGATGCACCAGAATTACTGCGGCAAATTAGCAGGCAGACGGTCTTGTCGATGGCTTTCCAGGCTAGTTACTCTGCGCCCGAGCGGGACTTTGGTTGGCTTGGACACCTCCGCCTGCACCCGCGGGAAAAAATGTTCTGTTGGCGTGTGGTCTTGGATGCTTTGCCGACCCGGGTCTGGCGCTACCGACATGGGCTCGCAGACTCTCTTCTCTGCCTTTGGGATTGCGAGGTCTTAGAGGATGTGGACCACTTAGCTGGGGGCTGCCAGCGGACTATGGCTGTCGGACGGGAGCTGTTGTGTTGGGGGATTAGAATCCCGACGGGCTGGAGGTGGCTGGAAATCACCAATGCGGCCTTGCAGGGCGGGGAGACAGGTTTGGAGCTGGTCCGGCTTCTCTGTTATTCCATCTACCAGTGCTGGCGAAGTCGGAATGCGCTGACTCACGGTCGGGAGGTGAACACTCCATTAGTTATTGCTGACACTGTGTTGGAGAATGCTGCCCTTTTTGATCAAGGTCGCAAGTCAGATGCTGGGGTACCTCCCGCCCCTCGAGGCTCTTTCGGTCACCCTCTCGGTACCCCCCACCGCCTGGCTGGATTAAGATCAACGTGGACGGCCCTCTCCAGCCCTCGCGGACTGCCGGCCTCGGTATTGTGGTATGTGATGATGCTGGCCAGGTTCTCTCTGCGGCCGGCTTTGCATGACAACACTGGGATACGGGGTGTGTGGAGCTTGAGGCGATTGCCTCCATCCGACGGGTAGTGATGTCGTCAAACTTCGATGCTCGTGGTGTTATCATTGAGGAGGATGCGGTTAATGTCATAGATTTCCGCATCAAGCAAGTCGGACGGACTGTGAGGTCTGCCATGTCTCCGATGGAGGAGGACCTCTCTTTCTTGGGGGACTTCTCGACAGTCAGATTTCAACATGTGGGGTGGAGGAGCAACCGGGAGGCTGATTACTATGCCAAGCTTGCGGCCTGTGGCGATTTCCTTTGGGTGGTCGGGTGCTGCGCGGATGCGGGCTTTCAGACTTTGGTTGCTGGAGATAGACGCGTCATGGATGGGGTGTGAGCTGCCCCTGTCAGCTCTTTTTTATTGTTTTTGATTCTCTCCTGTTTGATGGAGGCGTTGCTGACACGGCCACCATTGTTCCCCGTCTGAGAGAGTTCATCGATTGGGATGATCGCTGCCGCAAGCTCGAGGATGGGATCAACGTCCGCTGCCATTATATAAAAATATATAATTATAAATTAAATAATTATAATTATATATTTTTAATAAATTTATTATTTTAGCAATTTTATTTTAAACATTTATTTCATGTTTTAATTTTCATTTCATTTGTAATGATGGGTGCTTATAACCATCATGTGTTGTTTTAATTATTTTATTTCATTTGATATGATGAGTGCATATAACCATCATATTTTCAGTTTTGAATTTTTAATTTTGAATTTTGAATTTTGAATTTTAAATGAAGGGAGATAGAGTGGTGTAAACCTATATATAGGTCATGATATTTGTCATATTGAATTAGTGAATGATTGAAAAAAAAATCCTAAATTGTCTTGAGAATCTCCTTCTCCTCTCCTCCTTGGCCGCCCCCTCTCTTCCCCCTCTTCCTTGGCAATTTCGGCACTCTCCTCCCCTCTTTCCCTCCTCTTTTCTCCCCTTAACAACCCTCTCCTACTCCTTTTCCCTAGACAAAACCGCCTCCCAGCCTCCTCACCCAAACCGACCACCAACAAGAAAATTTACCACCCTCATCCTTGAAGAAATTCGGCCAAGGCACAAAGAACTCTCCTTGTGGATCAACTCCGGCGCGAAGCGACGAAGGCGGACGAGTTTCTCTCCAGCCAGCATGACTTCGGCGAAGCCGTTGATGAACGATCCAAGTAGAGAAATCGGAATCATCCATTCTGATAGGGTAACGAATCCTTTCTACTTATTGTGTGTTTCACTTCCTAGATTAATTCCTGTGGTGATAGATTCTTGCCGTTGAATTTTGAATCGTTAATTAATCGTGGTTTCTTCGATTGGTTTGTGTTTGTCTTGATTGAATTATTTTTCGAAAAAAAGGTTTGACGAACCTTCGTTTTTTTGTTGGGAGAGATCTATCTTTTCCAAATCGTAATTATTTGGTAGATATCTTTTCGTACAACACCGCTCGTTCGAACCGGGTGGGTCCTTTTAGCCGGAAAGAATATTGGTCAATAGTTTTTGTTCAATCCTAAACGGTTTGACTACCCGTACGTTAGCATATAATTGATAAAATTAATTAACGTGGTGCTGCGTAGAACGATTGTGCGAGTATATGATTGAATCAAGCAGAGGCAAACGTGTTCGTCCGTAGATCTATTCGTTGTCAAACGTGTGAGCCTGCATCAATTTGATATCAGAGTCAGGTTGTGCTAATTTCTTAATTAGTACCATCCTAGAAAAAAAAATTACTTAGAACGCCGACACGCACTTGCACGTTTCATTGCACTACATAAAAATCAATTTTTAAATTTTTGGTCTGCAAATAGCGGCCTAAAATTTTCGGTTTTTTTCTCAAAATTCAAAAAAAAAAAATTCTAGAATTTCCCCATCGTTTTATTAGTAAGAAATCAAAAAAATATTTTATTTTTATTAAGCCATTATTTTTATTAAATCATTACAAAATTTAAATTTTGGTCTGCCAATAGCGGCCTATATTTTTATTTTTCCAGCAAAAAATCAGAAATTTTTTTTAATAATCTTCAATTTATTTCCTGTAAGAAAACAAAAAAAAATATTTTTACCCTAGTTACTAAGTGGGAATAATTCCTTCTTTGAAAATTAAATAGGGCCAGGTTCATCTCTCATTGCCTGTGCATCAGTTGCGGTTGAGTTTTTTCTCCGGTTCTCACTAATATGGCATATGACGTATATGTTGCCCAGCTAGACTATTCATATGCTAAGGATATGACTAAACACACCCCTAGGGCACAACACATTTATCCTACTTATGACGGTTTAGGATGTCCTCAAAATTTTAGAGATTGGCTTAAGCGATTAGAGCATTATTTTAATTGTCACTTATGGGATGACCACAAAAAGGTTAACTTTGCCCGAGAGCGACTGATAGGTCAAGCCCAGTTGTTTTGGTTAAACGAATAGTGTCGTGTTGGTAGTTATCGTTACGCTTGGCCGCACATGCGTAACCTACTCTCGGATCAATTTGATCCCGCCTACCTTCGCCCTGCTAATACTAAGCTTAAGAATGAGTATAGTTATGGCACTAGTTCCCTACCAGCCTTTAAAAATGACTATAAACCAAACGTCGAGACCAGGCGACAGATAACTGAAGATTTGACTAACCTTACACAAGGGAACAAGTCGGTCTCGGATTATATGCATCTTTCTAAGAATATGATGGCTAGAAGTGGTGTGAAGGAGTTGCTAGAGATCACCCTCTCTAGATTTCATAAGCGGTTAAACCCCTACATGAAAGATATGGTACCTAAACACCTAGAGGGGGGGGGGGGTGAATAGGTGACCTAAACCTTTTTTGACTTTTGTTTGGCAGCACAACAGTTTTCACTGATTACTACAGCTAACAGCAAATACAGAAATTAAGCATTCAATTCACAGCACAGCACAGCACAGAAGACACACTAATTTTATAGTGGTTCCCCAATCTTTGGGTACATCCACTCTCCCCCTTCGCCTATCTAGCAGTGTACTAGATTCGGCCAAACTTCTCCACTAGCTCAGAACCCAACAAGGTTCCTACCTCAGGCCCAAAGCCTTACACTCAGCCAAAAGGCCTACACTCAGCCAATCAAGGCTTACACTCAGCCAATTAAAGGCCTACACTCAGAGTTCTTCAACTCCTACACTCAGGCACCAAGCCCTACCCTCAGCCTTTATAAAATAGGCTTACAATCACTCAGATCCAATGGATCTTACAAGTTTAAAATAAAAATTACAAATGCTAACTCTATAACTCAGAAAGGATGAGAGGAGTTGAGAGTTTCTTGAAGAGTTCTTGGAAGAACTCAGCTTGATCCAAACTGACTTAGCTTTCTTCAAAGCTTCTTGAGTAGAACTGAATTAGTCTGAATCTACTGCAGTTGATCCTTGATCTCTGCTTCTTGAAATCCAGATGACTCTGAATTGTTCTTCTCAGCCTTAGTTCCAAAGACTGAATCCTTGGTTGGAGCTCTCTCTCTCCAACTACTTAGATCTGCAGTTGGACTGCCTGATCTTCTTGTGTTGATCCTCTATGTATCACTTCTTGATTTAATCTGATCAACCACTTCAATTATTCTCACAACAAGTAATGATTGTGAACAACTTAACCACTTAACTACTCCATTCTGTAAACTGTGGGTGCCTATTTATAGGCTTCCTTTATGGTAACCGGCTGATCCGGTTTATAACAGACTTTTGACTTCTTTGACAGTTGCTGTAGACCGGCTGGATTGGCAGCTGTCATGTCAACCAGTCACTTCTTGAAATCTCACTAACTGTCAGTTAGTGTCGAGACTTTCTGTTCTTAAGTGTCGACACTTATAGACCAAGTGTCGACACATGTTGTGTAAGTGTCGACACAAGTCTACAAGGTGTCGACACAATTCCTTGTATGTCTCGACACAGTTTCTTCTGCATGTGTCGACACTGAAATTGAGTGTCGACACAAGTACTTGCACTTCATTCTTTATCTGTATTCTTCTAAGTGTCGACACATCTCCTTTGTGTCGACACATCTTCATGTGTTGAAACTGTCAAGTGTCGACACTGCTTCTTGGTGTCGACACAAGTCTTCAATCTTGTTTCTTCAGCTGAGTGTCGACACATTCCTTTAGTGTCGACACTTGTACTTAGAATATTTTACAACTTTTCTGTTCTTTGCTAAGTGTCGACACAGCTCCTTGTGTCGACACTTTCTTCAAGTGTTGAGTCTTCTGGTTATGTGTCGACACATTGTGCTGAGTGTCGACACAATCTTCAAGTGTTGACTCCTTTGAGTGTGTGTCGACACATTGTGTTGAGTGTCGACACATTCTTCATATTTTGACTCTGCTGATTGAGTGTCGACACATTGTGTTGAGTGTCGACACTTGTACTTAGTCTCTGCAGAATTTTGCTGAGTGTCGACACAACTCCAAGTGTCGACACTTTCTGATGTAGACTCAGCTCTTCTAGGTGTCGACACTTCTGCCAAGTGTCGACACAGCTTTTCTGCATTCTTCTACACAGAGTGTCGACACAGCTCCAAGTGTCGACACTTTCTGACTGGTGTCGACTCTTCTTCCCAGGTGTCGACACAATGACTCCAAGTGTCGACACTGCTTGTCTGGGTGTCGACACAAGCTTTCTCAAGTGTCGACACTTTCCCTCTGGGTGTCGACACATGGACTTAGAAATTTTCAGCTTCAGTCCAGTGTATAACTAACCTGCACAAGTAACTCAAACAAACATCAAATACATTCTGATGTATATCATTGAGTTAGGTGAGGCTTCTTCAAATCAGGTACATTTGACCAATGTACCCAACAATCTCCCCCTATTTGGAGAAGTCATAACCCTTAGTCAATGATATACACCACTCATAATTAAAAATTACAAAATGATGTAAAACATATAAATGACAACAGGGTAAACTTGAACATGTAATAAAGCACACATGTATACTTATTAAACATTGCAGAACAATTAAGAAACACACATATTTCAGAACATTCATACTATATTTATCATATACTGTTCCAATAATGTTCCTTATACATTTTCAATGAAGTATTACAATGTTTTTTACTCAACAGATTACAACAAGCATCAAGTTACGTCCTAATCTAGTGCTGATCAGGTTCTTTAATAACAATGCCTTTTCCAGCTTTAACTTGAGCTTTCACAGCAGCAGCAGTAGCAGGCTCAGCTTCAGCAGTCTTCTTCCCTTTAGAGTCCTTCTTCTTCTGTTCTTCAGCCTTGATCTTTTGTCTTTCAAAATAATGATAGGGCTTAGGAAAGTACTTGCTAGGCTCCACAGCTGTTGGAGGTAGCTTTCCTAACTTAGCCTTCCTTCTATATTGGACAATTGCTTCCTGCCTACTCTCATGCTTTCTCCATTCAGCCTCTGAGAACCACTTGTTCCTTTCATGGGCATTGTCCTTGGCTGCTTTCCAGGCTGTAAGAATTATGTTCCTAGAAGTAGGGCTCCACTGTTCAAAATCTGGCTTTTGCTCAGCAATTTCCCTAAACTTCTTCTTTGACAGCCTAGTTTCTTCTTCTTTGTCCAAAGCCTCTTGCATTGCAGCTGTGATAGGTTGAACAACCTTTTCCAGAATAATATTAGGCTTGCCAGCAGGTGGACTATACATTGTGCTTATATCTGCATGAATCATGTCAAAGTCTGGAGGTGGATAGATTACATCAGCCACTGCTTGTTGCTCACCTCCAAGATATGTGCCTTGAATGCCAGAGTCAGCTACATTGTCATCATCACAAAGGGGAGGATAGCCCAGTGTAGCCCTGATGGAATTTGATATCCATTTTGCATGTTCAGAACTGGCCTTGACTAACACTCTCTCCCCCTTTATGACTTCTTGGGCCACATGATCTCTCACATCATCTTTCTGGAATCTGATTTGTCCATCCAAATACCTTATGCCCTCTTTAAAGAAAGGTCTAAGCTTTGTAAGCTGTTCTGAAATGACCTTCTGTGAGTCTTTAATAGCAGTCTTTACAGCAGCAATCTCTGCTTGAAAGAGTTTATCAAAATCAGCTTTGGCAGCAGCAGAGGAAGTTGAAGGTTCATCTGACTTATTCTTGAGTTCAGTGACTATTGCATTGTGAGATGCAGTCAAATTATCATTCATCCTCAACTGATTCTCCAGCACATAGCCTTGCTTGAGTGCAATATCTTCTACCTTCTCTTTGATGATTTCTTGATGTTTAGCCAGATAGACCACAGCATTACCACCCTTGTGGAAGCATTCATTCATTTCCTTCTTATTCATGTTCATTTCAAACCTGATTGATTTGATATCTTGAGCTAGATCAAATTGTAGAGATTTTTGGCCCTCATCAATATATTTCTCTATGGCCCTCCTTTGCTCATCCATCTTTACTTGCATTGCAACCATTAGGCTTGTATAATCAGTTGATGGAGCTTGTTGAACCAGTGAGTGTTGAGCAACAGTTTGGAGAGCCTTCTTATAGCTTTGGCTCCTTCTTTTGAAAACAAAGAACTTCTTTTTCTTAGCTTCCTCAGCTGCATCATCTTCAGATTCTGATGTACTGGCAATATTCACCCTATCCTTAGGGCTGGATGGTTGTTCAGTGTGCACATCTTGTGCTTTCTCTGTATCTAGCCTTATAGGCTCTACTTGAATATCCAAATTCTCCCCCTCAGCAGCAGCATCCTTCTCTGTATCAG
Organism: Platanthera guangdongensis; assembly: GCA_039583875.1. Taxonomy (NCBI): domain Eukaryota; kingdom Viridiplantae; phylum Streptophyta; class Magnoliopsida; order Asparagales; family Orchidaceae; genus Platanthera; species Platanthera guangdongensis. The sequence goes on along the minus strand of CM077159.1, from coordinate 10,942,337 downwards.
CAGCATTCTTTTCCATATCAAAATCATCCTGATCTAAATTCAGAAAAAGATCTTCCATGGTGTATTCTGCTGGAGACTGTGCAGGAGATGTTCTGGTTTCATCAGCTACAACAGATGTGTCTTGGAGAACAACATCTGGTTCTTGAGTTGCTGGCTGATTTTGTTGATGATCATTAGACAAATCAGAATTTATGATAGAAAAATTCAAAGTATTAAGGTCAACAAGTACCTCTTGAATGAGGAGGGTGGCTTGCTCACTCTCCAGTGTAGATGGTTCTGCTACACCTGGAAGCTCCCCCTGGATGTCAGCTGGCTCCTGAGGAGCAGGTGACTTTTCTGCAGCTTTATCCATTGGACTATCAGGAGTGAAGACCACATGTTCTTCACTGCCTGAGCTGCTGGAGGACTCTTGAGGCACAGCAGCAGTCTTCCTCTTCTTCCTGGGAGGAGAGTCTTTCTTAGAAGCTTGCTTTTCAGGGGTGGTCAATTCCTTTGACACCAGCACCCTTTCCCATCTAGAGAATATTCTTGAGTCCATCTTCCTCATATGATTGATCTTAGTTCCTGCAGCAGTGCTCATTACCTCTGGAATTGATCCAGCCAGGTAGAGACTTAGTATCCTGCCCAGATTGGGCTTCTTCAGGCTTTCCTTCACTTTTTCATAAACCACCATTGACCAGTCTGTTTTCAGATTGAAGATGATTCTGGTCATGACTTCAAACATGGAGGCAGACACCCTGTCATGTCCTCCTGGCTTGCTTAGTATTACCTTGCCCACTATTTCTGATAAGAACTTGCCTTGATTATTCATACCTTTTCTGTTAAAGACTGATCCCACCTTCATCTTTGGATCCAGTCCACACCAAGTAAGAGCTTCCCTGGTCTTAGAAGCAGTTACTTCCTCTTCATCTTGAACTTTAGGTAGCTGAAGTACCTTTCTTAAAGACTTGGGTGAAATCTTGACCTTGGTGCCATGCACCCTTGACTTAATCCTGTAGCCTGAGTCATCTACAGACGCGCCAGAAAGGAATTCAATGACTTCCTTCTTCCATATTTTCGTTGGTTCTGAAACCAAGAACTCCAACCCTGAATTGGCAAGTAGGGTTATTACTGATTTGATTTCTTGGTCGCTGTCGTCAAATGCGCCTCGCACAAGCTCATAGCCTTCGTTTACGTTCTCTTCCAGCTTGGGAGCCATTAGGGTTTTGAGAATTAGTCTTGAGATGAGAGAAATGTCGACACAAGAGTTTAGGTCTCGAAACTTTGAAAGCGTGTCGACAATCAAAGACAGAACCCTATTTATACCTTTCTTGTTTGAAGACGAACAGGCGGGATGAATTTCTAATGATGTGTCGACACTGTCAATAAGTGTCGACACTGACTTATAATGTCTCGACACTCATGTGTCGACACAAATTTAGTCAACAGATTTTATGTGTCGACACTTGGTTAAGTGTCGACACCACTATACTCGACATGTGTCGAGACTTTACTTAGAAAAATTCTGAGTAAAACTTAAGTGTCGACACTTTATTGGATGTGTCGACACCTACTCGACATGTGTCGACACTAACATTCTGAAGTGTCGACACTAACTTCCTAGATGTGTCGACACCATTTTCCTGAAGTGTCGACACTTACTATTCTGTGTCGACATAGACTTGTCTATGTGTCGACACCTTTTTACTTAGCCAATTTTTGTTCTGTATACTTAATCTAAGTTTATCATACCTAGTTCAATTTTGAACTTATTAAACTTAGCTTCTTCTAAGGGCTTAGTAAACATATCAGCTATCTGATTATCTGTTTTAACATATTCAAGTGCAATATCATTTCTTTCTACATGCTCCCTAAGAAAGTGATATTTTATCTCAATATGTTTAGTTCTACTATGAGATACAGGGTTATTAGCTATGGAAATAGCACTTGTAGAATCACAATAAAGTGGAGTTCTACTTACCTGACATCCATAGTCTTCTAGCTGATGTTGAATCCACAGAAGTTGAGCACAGCAACTTCCTGCAGCTACATATTCTGACTCAGCTGTGGAGATGGCCACACTGGTTTGCTTCTTACTACTCCATGAAATGAGTCTTCCACCTAGGAATTGACAGGATCCAGTTGTGCTCTTTCTATCTTCTTTGCATCCTGCAAAGTCTGCATCTGAATAGCCTGTTAGATCAAAATCTCCATTCCTAGGGTACCAGAGGCCTAGATAAGGTGTGCCCTTTAGATATCTCAAGATTCTCTTGACTGCAGTCAAGTGAGATTCTTTGGGGCAGGCTTGATACCTGGCACAAACACATGTAGCATACATAATGTCAGGCCTACTTGCAGTCAAGTATAGTAGGGAGCCAACTATCCCTCTATACAAGGTTTCATCCACAGGTTTCCCTGCATCATCCTTGCTTAGAGACATACTTGACCCCATAGGAGTCTTCATGGTACTGGAGGAATCCATACCATATTTCCTTATGAGTTCTAGGGTGAACTTTGACTGACATATGGACAAGCCACTTTCAGTCTGTTTAACTTGGAGACCCAAGAAAAACTTCAGTTCTCCCATACTACTCATTTCAAATTGACTTTGCATAAGCTTTGCAAACTTTTTGCAAAGGCTACTTTCAGTAGACCCAAATATAATGTCATCTACATATATTTGGACAAGTATTACTTTGCCTCTAGATTCCCTAAGGAATAGAGTCTTATCTATTTTCCCCCTTGTGAACTTGTTCTCAATGAGGAAACTAGATAGGGTTTCATACCAAGCTCTAGGAGCTTGCTTTAACCCATACAATGCTTTCCTAAGTCTATAGACATAATGTGGAAGAGTAAGGATCAACAAAACCTGAAGGCTGCTCCACATATACTTCTTCTTTTAAATTACCATTAAGGAATGCTGACTTCACATCCATTTGGTATACTTTGAATCCTTGGTAGGTTGCATAGGCCAAGAACATCCTGATGGCTTCCAGTCTGGCTACTGGAGCAAAGGTTTGATCAAAATCAATACCTTCTTCTTGCCTATATCCTTTTGCAACCAGTCTTGCCTTATTCTTAATGATGACTCCTTGTTCATCTAACTTGTTTCTGTAGATCCACTTTGTTCCTATCACATTGTGATCTTTAGGCTTAGGAACTAAGTCCCAAACCTTGCACCTCTTGAACTGGTTTAGCTCTTCCTGCATAGCTTCAGTCCACTGTGGATCTTGTATTGCTTCTTCAAATTTCTTTGGTTCTATTTGAGACAGAAAACTTGAATATACTGCAGCATTCTGATTTCTGCTCCTTGTCTGAACACCTTGTCTTGGATCTCCAATGATCAGCTCCACTGGATGATCTCTTAGATGCCTGTTGGCTGGAGGCATCCTTACTTCTGGTTGTACTTCTTCAGCATCTTCATCATGCTGAGTTCCTTGAACTTCTTCAGCTCCTGGTACATGTAGTTCTCCCCCTGGACATAAGCCATCTTCTTCTACTTGCTGTCTTGCAGCAGGTACATCTTCTATGGTTAGCTTGTCCATCTTCTTAATAAGACCTGAGGGGCTGCACACACTACTAGACAACTCATTGTTAATTAGTTGTGACTCATCAAAAACTACATGCACAGATTCCTCTACAACTTGTGTAGTCAAGTTGTAGACTCTATAAGCCTTACTATTATTGCTGTACCCAACAAACACTCCCTCTTGGGACTTGGCAGCAAACTTAGTTAAGTAAGACTTCCCATTGTTAAGTATGAAGCATTTACAACCAAAGATCCTAAAATAGGACAGATTTGGTTTCCTGCCTTTCACTACTTCATAGGGGGTCTTGTTTAACCTTTTAGTGATGGTAGCCCTATTTATCACATGGCATGCAGTGTTAACTGCTTCAGCCCAGAAATATTCTGGCAGTGATGAATCACTTAATAGGGTTCTACCAGCCTCTATCAAGGTCCTATTTTTCCTTTCAGCAATGCCATTTTGCTGAGGTGTTCTAGGTGAAGAGAATTCTTGAAATATCCCATAGTCTTCACACAGCTTTGTCATGCTTTCAGACTGAAACTCAGTACCATGGTCACTTCTAATTTTGACCACTGTACAGTTCAATTCATTCTGAATTTGCCTAACAAAACTGTGGAAGACACTAGGTGTTTCAGATTTCTGCTTTAAGAAGAACACCCAGGAAAACCTTGAGTAGTCATCAACAACTACAAAGGTGTAGACCTTCCTACCTAAGCTGTGAACTGGCATTGGACCAAATAGATCCATATGCAAGAGGTATAAACACCTCACAGCATCCTTGTTGTCAATGCTTCTAAAGGTGGATTTAGTCTGCTTGCCCTTTTGACAAGCTGAGCAAATGCCATCTTTGACACACTTAACTTGAGGACCATTCCTCACTAACTCTTTACTAAAGAGTTTGCCAATAGTCTTGTAATTAAGATGAGCAAGCCTCTTGTGCCACTTGACACATTGAGAGACTGTCTCATCAGCTACAAGACAAACTGGAGAACTATTGTTCTCAACCATAATGTCTAAACAATAGACATTTCTCTTCCTATAACCTGTCAAAATGATCTTTTGATCACTTGACCTCTTGATATGACAACCATTTTTAACAAATGAGATGTCATACCCTACATCACTTAATTGACTTATACTAATGAGGTTATGTTTCAAACCTTTAACATAAGCCACTTGAGTAATGGTAACAAGGTTAGAAGAAATGTTACCAAACCCTTTGATGATTCCTTTTTCAGAACCACCAAAGGTCACCTTTGGACCATTTTTGATTGGGATGTAGTCCTTCAGTAGTCCCCTAGTTCCAGTCATGTGTCTGGAACATCCACTATCCAAGTACCATGTAGGGGTATGGCCACTTGGATTTTCCTGCAAAACAAATTAATGAACCTTAGAACCCAAAGTAAACTTGGGTCCTTGGTGATTGTTAGTTTGCAATTTGACATAGCTACCTGCTGTCTTTCCAACAGGTAACTTGCTACACAACTTGGCACTGGCATTGTGCCAACAATCCAAAGCAAAGTGGCCAACCTTGCCACAGCACCAACATTCAAATTTGTTGTACCTTTGCTTAGGTTCTGACTTAGCTGTCTTAACTACAGCAGTCTTGTTGAATGTTGGGGCTTTGCCCTTGGACTTGGACTGATCCTGAACAGTCCTAGCTGGATTAACAAAACCCAGTCCAGTCTTTCCTTTATGATGAACAAAATCATCAATCAAGGGTAGCACTGATTTAGGTTTTGAAAACCTAGCTGCTAGCTCTTTCTCCTTCTGAAGATTAATCTCCAGTTTCTTAATTTGATCATTCTTAAATGTAATAGTACCCATCTGAATCACAGTAATGTGTTTCAGCCTGGCCACTTCATTCAGTTTTTGATCATAATTCTTCTCATAATCTATTGCAGCTGCCTTGAGATCAGCAATTTCCTTGGCCAAATTTTTGGCTAGGGTCTTGCTTTTCTTATAGGCTTGCAATAGTACTTGATATTCATCTAGGAGTTGATGAATATCTCCCTCAGACTCAGATATATTCTCATCACTTGATGAAGAATAATCTGACTCTGAACTAGAACTGGAATCAGAACTTTGAGTTAAACCTTGTACCTGACTGGGTCCTGGCTGCTCCAGGTTTTTGGTACTTTCAGTCAAAGCCATCAGTCCTTGGCTTTGACAGTCTTCTTGCTCATAGATAGATTCCATGATCTGCATAAACTCTTCTTCTTCTTCAGCAAATAGCCCAATATAGGCTTCAGCATCTGTCTCAGTGTCTGAAGAAGACATATCTGAAAGAGTCTTCTCATTCTTTGCAACAAAGGACTTCTCCTTCTTTCCTTTGAAGTGTGTTTTCTTTTTGTCACTGGATTCTTTCCTTCTTTCAGGACAGTCTGCAATAACATGGCCCTGTCTATTGCAGCAGTAACAAATTATCTTGGATCCAGTTGCCTTACTAGTCTTGGTCCTTTTCTTGTCCTTCTTTGAAGGCTTCTTTTCCTGATACTGAACCTCTTTCCCTTTGGAAGATGAAGGTCTAGACCTCCACTGTTTCTTCTTAAGGAACTTCTGAAAATGTCTGGTGAATGCAGCAAAGTCTTCATCACTTTCACTGCTTGTAGATTTTGTACTTTCTGACTCTTCAGATTCTGATTCAACTACCTCAGGAGGAGGAGTTGATGACTTGGTCCTGCTCTTTCTGGGTACATCTGACTTAAAGGCAACAGTCTTTTCTCTGTATTCAGTCCTTGTTGACTTTTCTTCTTCTTTTCTCACTGACAATTGCATCTCATAAGATAACAACTTGCCAAAAAGTGTGGGAGGAGGAATTTCTCCCAACTTTGCCATTTCTCTGATGGCACAGATCTTGGTGTCCCAGTCTTTGGTGAGGGACCTTAAGAATTTATCATTCAACTCATAGTTTGTGAACTCTCTTCCATATGACATGAGTTCATTTACAATTCTATAAAATTTCTTGTAGCATTCAGTGATGCTATCTCCTCTTCCTTGCCTAAAGCTCTCATATTCTTGATTAAGCAGGGACTTCCTATCTTGCCTTACTTCTTCAGAACCTTCCATATAGACAATGAGGGTGTCCCACATTTCTTTTGCAGTTTTGTAGTGAATAAGGTTCTGGAAGGTGGCATCATCAATTGCACTAACTATTATATTCTGTGCTCTTTTGTTCATGGTTGCTAGGACAATCTCATCCTTGGTCATTTCAGAGAAATCCTTTGGAGTCCTCTGATTTGCATCCAATACTGAAATCTTCATGGGCACATATGGCCCTTCTTTGACTGTGATGTATATCCTAGGGTCAGAGGCTTCCATAAAAAGCCTAACCCTCTCTTTCCAGATCCCAAAGATCTCTTTTCTGCATATAGGTAGTTTCATTGAACCCAACTCCTTATGATTCTCTGAAGAACCCATGTTCTTGATTTTCTTGAAACTGTTTCCTGTTTCCTGACTTATACTGAATCTGCCAACCTGGATCTCCTCAGACAGTTAGTCCTGATTTTGAGCAACCTGGCTCTGATACCACTTGAAAGATATGGTACCTAAACACCTAGAGGGGGGGGGGGTGAATAGGTGACCTAAACCTTTTTTGACTTTTGTTTGGCAGCACAACAGTTTTTCACTGATTACTACAGCTAACAGCAAATACAGAAATTAAGCATTCAATTCACAGCACAGGACAGCACAGAAGACACACTAATTTTATAGTGGTTCCCCAATCTTTGGGTACATCCACTTTCCCCCTTCGCCTATCTAGCAGTGTACTAGATTTGGCCAAACTTCTCCACTAGCTCAGAACCCAACAAGGTTCCTACCTCAGGCCCAAAGCCTTACACTCAGCCAAAAGGCCTACACTCAGCCAATCAAGGCTTACACTCAGCCAATTAAAGGCCTACACTCAGAGTTCTTCAACTCCTACACTCAGGCACCAAGCCCTACCCTCAGCCTTTATAAAATAGGCTTACAATCACTCAGATCCAATGGATCTTACAAGTTTAAAATAGAAATTACAAATGCTAACTCTATAACTCAGAAAGGATGAGAGGAGTTGAGAGTTTCTTGAAGAGTTCTTGGAAGAACTCAGCTTGATCCAAACTGACTTAGCTTTCTTCAAAGCTTCTTGAGTAGAACTGAATTAGTCTGAATCTACTGCAGTTGATTCTTGATCTCTGCTTCTTGAAATCCAGATGACTCTGAATTGTTCTTCTCAGCCTTAGTTCCAAAGACTGAATCCTTGGTTGGAGCTCTCTCTCTCCAACTACTTAGATCTGCAGTTGGACTGCCTGATCTTCTTGTGTTGATCCTCTATGTATCACTTCTTGATTTAATCTGATCAACCACTTCAATTATTCTCACAACAAGTAATGATTGTGAACAACTTAACCACTTAACTACTCCATTCTGTAAACTGTGGGTGCCTATTTATAGGCTTCCTTTATGGTAACCGGCTGATCCGGTTTATAACAGACTTTTGACTTCTTTGACAGTTGCTGTAGACCGGCTGGATTGGCAGCTGTCATGTCAACCAGTCACTTCTTGAAATCTCACTAACTGTCAGTTAGTGTCGAGACTTTCTGTTCTTAAGTGTCGACACTTATAGACCAAGTGTCGACACATGTTGTGTAAGTGTCGACACAAGTCTACAAGGTGTCGACACAATTCCTTGTATGTCTCGACACAGTTTCTTCTGCATGTGTCGACACTGAAATTGAGTGTCGACACAAGTACTTGCACTTCATTCTTTATCTGTATTCTTCTAAGTGTCGACACATCTCCTTTGTGTCGACACATCTTCATGTGTTGAAACTGTCAAGTGTCGACACTGCTTCTTGGTGTCGACACAAGTCTTCAATCTTGTTTCTTCAGCTGAGTGTCGACACATTCCTTTAGTGTCGACACTTGTACTTAGAATATTTTACAACTTTTCTGTTCTTTGCTAAGTGTCGACACAACTCCTTGTGTCGACACTTTCTTCAAGTGTTGAGTCTTCTGGTTATGTGTCGACACATTGTGCTGAGTGTCGACACAATCTTCAAGTGTTGACTCCTTTGAGTGTGTGTCGACACATTGTGTTGAGTGTCGACACATTCTTCATATTTTGACTCTGCTGATTGAGTGTCGACACATTGTGTTGAGTGTCGACACTTGTACTTAGTCTCTGCAGAATTTTGCTGAGTGTCGACACAACTCCAAGTGTCGACACTTTCTGATGTAAACTCAGCTCTTCTAGGTGTCGACACTTCTGCCAAGTGTCGACACAGCTTTTCTGCATTCTTCTACACAGAGTGTCGACACAGCTCCAAGTGTCGACACTTTCTGACTGGTGTCGACTCTTCTTCCCAGGTGTCGACACAATGACTCCAAGTGTCGACACTGCTTGTCTGGGTGTCGACACAAGCTTTCTCAAGTGTCGACACTTTCCCTCTGGGTGTCGACACATGGACTTAGAAATTTTCAGCTTCAGTCCAGTGTATAACTAACCTGCACAAGTAACTCAAACAAACATCAAATACATTCTGATGTATATCATTGAGTTAGGTGAGGCTTCTTCAAATCAGGTACATTTGACCAATGTACCCAACACTACATCCAGGGTAAATTACTGCATTATTGGCACACCGATCTAGACTCCACATTTACCACGACATTAGAAATTGAGAAGCACCACCTTCCTAGGAATAAAGCTCACTCATGTCAGACCGGAATGGCCGTATTAGGACCACCACCCACGATTATGGAAACCTCTCCTAATAGGTCAGGTGCTGTGCACTCGATAAATATTACCACTAGGGTTATGCCTCTGTTAGCCTCGACACCTAAGCCCCTAGAGATAGTGATTGATTCCCCTGAGGATGCTGATGTTGCTATACTATCTCTGAATTTTGAGGATGACCACGTCGGTGAGAGTATTCTGACATGTTCGTTAGTGCTCGACGATTCTGATGCGTCTGAGTCTGAGGGAATCCCTAGTGACCTAGAAGACGATGTTTGGGATGATGAAGATAGTTCAAGGTGTGAGAGAATCTCTTTGCCTGTTACGAGCCCTACTAGCGTTGTGTCTGTGCACCCTAGTACTGAGTGCCCTCTCCCGGATACTATCCCCATCGCATTAGAGCTTACGATTATTCCCACTGAGATTTTATCTGACCTTCCTGAGGAGCCTGTGAGTGAGGATTCTTCCATTGTCATTGACGACCCTGACTTAGTGGATGTTCCAACTGATTGAGAAGACTCACCTTATGTGAGAAGGTTATGTTTGGATGATTTTAGAGCTGCGAACCCGAACAATAATTATTTGATGATATCACCATTGTCCGAAATTCCATCTGAATTAAATTTTCCGTCGGGTTCGATTTTGCCCATTTCTGAGACCTTTACTGGTTTTGAATTAAATGACTTGTCTAGTGTGTTGGAAGAAATTGCAAGCAAGGAAGTGGTATTTTTGAACGATTCTTTGGTTTTACCCCCGGATGAGAGTTCATTGAGGTTATCACCGATCAGTGAAAGTTATTCTGATTTGGATTTTATCCCGGGTTTGATTTTACCCACCCTTCCTCCTATCTATGAGCCCACATTAGTTGACGATTTAGGACGTGACATCGGTAGTCCTAGACTGAGTTGTTGTGACACGCCCACTCTTTTAGTTCCTACCCTGACATTGTCTTAGCACTTAGATACTAGTACGTTGAGCGCGCTAGTTTTTGGTCTGTTCACCGCACCGCGTAGATCTGACTATGCATCACATTTGGCTATTCATTTCTCTGTGTGTCTAGCTATGATTCTATCCTCGCCCGTTTCTGATTCTTTGGTTATTGTGCCTCTGTATGTGGTGTCTCCTTCACATACCTATATCCCACACTCGGTCGCACGTATTTATTCACCGTCATTTGATGAACTTTTTTCCCACATGTTAGTGACCAAGGTTAGACCCCATGAGTTGTATCGCTCGCACCTCTTGTCACATCCGGGAGCGTCCAACTCTTTTAGTATTTATGATGAGTGGTTTCCCTTGACATATCTTCATTCCAAGCGTGAAAATATTAATTTTAAAATTAGGCATGAATTTGAAGCCTATGAAAATCATCTTTGATTATAAGGCTCCCGTCCCCCCGGACTTAACCCCTTTACCCTCCGTATTTCGGTTAAGTCATGTAGCACACGGTTTCACTCCTCACGATAGTATGATACTTAGGTACACTTTAAGGGAATTAATCACTCAAGTAGCGTCTTATTTTTTACTTACCAGTTTATTGCTGAAACTCGCACCAGATTATGCTCATCATGATCACATTTTATATAAGCACATTAGTGAAACGCTAACCACACCATATAAATATTATCAATTTCATGTTAACTTACATAAAAGAGTGTCTCACTATATGATTGGTGATTTAGTTTTGGTGTGTTTCGTCCCTGAACGGTTGCCTTCGGGAGCTATAGAAAGTTGGCGAGTTGGCAAGTTGGACCTTTTTCGGATCTTATAGAAATTAGGAAAATACACATATCATTTGAAGTTTTCCACTAATTGGGGTATTACCCCTATTTTTAATGTTTCTAATTTAACGTCATATGTTTCTCCACCACTTGAATTATTTGTCTGTCCGTTGGGGTCCACTTTGTTTTCTTATGATTTGGGTTGTGAGCTTGTGCTTGGATCGCTATCTTCATCGGTCTTCACTGGAGGTATGTTGGTTGTTGATGTAGAAACTTGTTTTCCTTTATTGCCTAATGTTTTTCCAAGGTTCCCCAGGACCATCTCTTTGCATGGCAGGATACTCCAGGTTGCAGTGCTCTCCTTTACATGTGGTGATGTTTGCCACTACTTGATTCGATGGCGTGATCGACCGGCCTCCGATGACTTTTGGTTTCTTGGATCGGAGGTGGCTCGTTTGGATGTTGCTCTCCCGCACTGGTGCATTCAGACCAACTCATCGGTAATGAGTACTTTTGAGCGAGGGAGGATTGATGGAGACGTTGCTGACACGGCTGCCATTGATCCCCGTCTGAGAGAGTTCGTCGATTGGGACGATCGCTGCCGCAAGCTCGAGGATGGGATCGACGTCCGCCGCAATTATATAAAAATATATAATTATAAATTAAATAATTATAAATATATATTTTTAATAATTTTATTATTTTAGCAATTTTATTTTAACCATTTATTTCATGTTTTAATTTTCATTTCATGTGTAATGATGGATGCTTATAACCATCATGTGTTATTTTAATTATTTCATTTCATGTGCTATGATGAGTGCATATAACCATCATATTTTGAATTTTGAATTTTGAATTTTGAATTTTGAATTTTGAATGAAAGAAGATGGAGTGGTGTAAGCCTATATATAAGCCATGATATTTGTCATATTGAATTAGTGAATGATTGAAAAAAAAAACTCTAACTTGTCTTGAGAATCTCCTTCTCCTCTCCTCCTTGGCCACCCCTTCTCTTCCCACTCTTCCTTGGCAATTTCGGCCACCCTAATCCCCTCTTTCCCTCCTCTTTTCTCCCCTTAACAACCCTATCCTACTCTTTTGACCTAGACAAAACTGCCTCCTATCCTCCTCACCCAAACCGACCACCAACAAGAAAATTTGCCACCCTCATCCTTGAAGAAATTCAGCCAAGGCAAGAAGAACTCCCCTTGTGGATCAAATCCTGCGTGAAGCGACGAAGGCGGACGAGTTTCTCTCCAACCGGCGTGAATCCGACGGAGCCGTTGAAGAACGATCCAAGTAGAGAAATCGGAATCATCCATTCCGATAGGGTAACAAATCCTTTCTACCTACTGTGTGTTTCACTTCTTAGATTAATTCCTGTGCTGATAGATTCTTGGCGTTGAATTTTGAATTGTTAATTAATCGTAGTTTCTTCGATTGGTTTGTGTTTGTCTTGATTGAATTATTTTTCGAAAAAAAATTTTGGCGAACCTTCGTTTTCTTTTTTTGGGAGAGATCTACCTTTTTCAAATCGTATTTATTTTGTAGATCTCTTTCGGTACAACAACGTTCGTTCAGACCGGGTGGGTCCTTTTAGCCGGAAAGAATATTGGCTTATAGCCTTTGTTCGATCCTAAGCGGTTTGGCTACCCATACGTTAGCATATAATTGATAAAATTAATTAACGTGGTGCTGCGTAGAACGATTGTGCGAGTATAGGATTGGATCAAAGAGAGGCAAACATGTTCGTTTGTAGATCTATTTGTTGTCAAACGTGTGAGCCTGCATCACTGTTCCCCCTGTTGTATTCTGTTTTATCTTCTTTTCCTGCTAGTGCATATTTCACGAAACCCAAAAACTTTGGCAAAAGAATGCAACTTCACGTGGATTGCACTATGTTAAGTGGGATATCATTTACCTGCCGGTTCATGCTGGGGAATTGGGTCTCCGTAGTCTCTGCTGTTGGGAGGGCCCCTTGCAGGCCAGGTTGGCATGGGACTTGCTAAAGGACCCTGATTCTCTATTCGGGTCAATTTTCCATGCAAAGTATGGGCAACGTATCGGTGACTCGTCTTCTAATCGTGCGGACTCTCTGGGCTGAGCGACTTTACGACAGGGGCTTGTCAGCCTTACACCTATAATTTGATGGCGTATTGGCAACGGAAGAAGGGTGGGCGTGCTGCGGGATATTTGGATTCTTGATACCCCCTGGACCGCTGGCCTACCTTTGTGGACAGTACGGTGCTGGACGGACTACTAGTGGTGGACCTTATGGATGAGACTTGTGGCTGGGATGTGGCGCTGCTGGGGCAGTATTTTGGGGATTACCTGAGGCTTGCTATCCTGCAACTACCGCTGGACGGGGGCGAGGACACGCCAGAACTGATGTATCAACTCATGGTAAATGGATTGCGTCGCTGGCCTACCCCCACTCGCTTCCGCCTTACCCATTCAGGAACATGAGTTGGCTCAAGAAGCTTTGGTTACACACACGTGAGGAAATTTTCTGCTGGAGGCTATCCTGGGATGCGCTGCCAACCCGTGCTTGGCTGAATCGACGGGGATTAGCTGACTCTTGCCTCTGCCCTTGGGAGTGTGGGAAGGTTGAGGACCGGGATCACATGGTCGGGGAATGTGATAGGCTTGTTGCTGTTGGAAAGGAACTGCTCAGATGGGGGATGCGTATCCCCATTGGCTGGACATGGGATGAGGTGGTGAGATCGGTGACGCATAGGGAGAAGACGACTATTACCCCAGCCCGTCTCCTGTGCTATGTGATATATTGATGTTGGCGAGCCCGCAATGCTAAACTGCATGACCAGGAGGTCGAGACGTCGGTTGTCATAGCGGTTACGGTTATGGAGAATCCCGCCATGTTTGACCAAGGTCGTACCTTGGAATGTTGGAGCACATATTGCCCCACGAGGCATTTTTGTCCTACTTCTTGGTGCTCCCCACCACCCGGGTGAGTCAAAGTTAATGTGGATGGATCCCTATTACCCTCTAGATGTGCTGGGCTTGGAATTGTGGTTCGGTCAAAATTTGCTCAGGTGCTGGTGGCGGCAGGTTTCTCTTGGCAACATTGGGATCTGGGCCGGGTGGAACTGTAGGCGATTTTGACGATCCGTAAAATTGTGCTCCCAAGAATGCAGGAGGTGCGGGGCATCATTATTGAAGGAGATGCGGCCAATGTGCTGGACTTTTGCAGGAATGTGGCAGCGGGTACTGCTTGCCCAAACACCTACCCTGGGAATGTGGGCCTATCTTTTCTCACGGAGTTTGCGGCGATGATGTTCCATCACGTCCACTGGGGGGCAAATCGGGTGGCCTACTACTGTGCGCGGAAGGCTGTTGATGGGGATTTTATATGGGAGCTCGGTTCTGGGGCGGACGAAACCTTCCTTGGGCTGGTGGCGGCTGATTGCTGAGGCCTCGAGGGCAGCTGGTTTGTATTTTGATCTTTTGTTCTTCTCATGTTCTCCTCCCTCTGTTGTATTTCTTTCTTGTTTAATGCTAATGCAAAATTCACGGAACCCAAAAACTTTGATTTCTCACAAGATGCCGGCGGAGTTCTAAGAGCAACATCTGCCGATCCCTGGTCGGCATCGTTTATGGTTGAGACTAGGACGGTATCTGATCGTCTTCGAGCCCCCAACTTTTGTTCTTGATTAATGAAAACATCCTTGACAAATGATTTCGCAGTGGTTCGTCTTTCATAAATCCAAGAATTTCACCTCTGACTATGAAATATGAATGCCCCCGACCATCCCTCTTAATCATTACTCTGATCCTGAAGGCCAACACAATAGGACCGAAATCCTGTGATGTTATCCCATGCTAATGTATCCAGAGCGTAAGCTTGCTTTGAGCACTCTAATTTCTTCAAAGTAACAGCACCAGAGGAACGACCCGGCCAATTAAGGCCAGGAATGCATCACCGATATAAGGGATAGGCACAACGGTGCACACCGTGAGGTAGACCGACCGACCCAACCCAAAGTCCAACTATGAGCTTTTTAACTGCAACAACTTAAATATACGCTATTGAAGCTGGAATTACCGCGACTGCTGGCACCAGACTTGCCCTCCAATGGATCCTCGTTAAGGAATTTAGATTGTACTCATTCCAATTGTTGGGTCTATTGATCCCAATATCCCAAATTTATAAAAAGTTAAACGGGTCAATGACATACACATATAATGTATTTGATGTGCGATATAGTTCATGTATGCAGGTAGTCCATGATTGGACAAGTGAAGAAAAATGAGTTGGGCAGTAAACTCAAATTTCGTCAAACTCAGCTCAGAGTGCGTCGAACTCAGCTCGCTGATCGTCGAGCGCAACTCAACATTCAGTGGGATGAGCACAAGAGTTCTGGTTTCAACTTTCGTCGAGCTCAGCTTGAAGTTCGTCGAGGTCAGCTTACAAATCGTCGAACTCAGCTCAACTCTTACTAAGCTAAAGCTAGAAAAATCAACTAAGGCAAAAAGCGTTGAGACCGCTAAGAAGATCAAAGTTCGTCGAGCTCAGCCCACAGATCGTCGAACGCAGCTATAGCCAGAAAATCTGTCTAAGGAAAAAGCGTTGAGACCGCTGAGAAGAAGGTGTTGAGACCGCCAAGACAGCTGAGATAGCTGAGAAGATAGCATTGAGACCAGTGAGACAGCTGATATAGCTGGGAAGATAGCGTTGAGACAGCTGAAGACAACTGAGAAGATAACATTGAGACCGCTGAGACAACTGAGAAGATAATGTTGAGATGGCTGAGACAGCAGAGACAAAATTGGCTGGAAATTTCTAATTCCAGAAGCATTGAGTGAAGCAGATTCACTCAACGCTTCTAATAAAGCAGGAAGCGCTGAGACAGTTAAGAGGTAAACAGCTGAGATAAACCTAGCTTGATTTTTTCTAAGTCCAGAAGCGTTGAGTGAAGCAGTTTCACTTAACGCTTCTAATGAAGAAGGAAGTGCTGAGACAGTTAAAAGCAAAAACCGCTGAGACCGCTGAGACAAAGGCACGTCTCAGCTAATAATGAAAAACCACTGAGACCACTGAGACATAACCGTTGAGACAAAGCCAGGAAAATTTCTAAGTATAGAAGCGCTGAGAGCCAAGGCTTATGGCGTTGAGTGTCTTAACACCACTCAATGCTGGATGACATTCTGGAAAAATTTCTAAGTCCAGATGTTGATGACCACTGCAGACATCATCAAAGTCAATATTACAGGAAGCCGTTGCGGGAAAGATGCTACAACGCCAAAAGATGTTTTGTCCCTTTCTGATGGAGATGACGCTCACCAATCCTTGGTGGGCCCACATTCTATTGTGCCGTTGATTCAAATCAATGCATATAAAAAGGAAACTGTAAAGAGATTAGAGTTAACGAATACAGAAAAAGAAAAATTGAAAAGAGGCGGCTGGACATTTTCTTCCGAAAAAGCTTGAAAGCTAAAGTCCAGTCAAGTTAGCCTGAAGACAAAAAAGAGATAGTAGAAGCACTTTAAAGTTCAACAAGTTTGTTCTCTTCAGAACAGTGTAACTGATTCATCTCTTCAGCAAGTTGAAAGCTGCTCATCTGTGTAGTAGTAAAAAGGGATAGCTGTAGAAGAAGGCTGTTTCCTTCCACAGCAAGTGAGCTGGACTGAAATCTGCTCAGTCTTGCAAAGTTGACTCAGAGATATATCTCTGAGTCATTTGTTTTATTTTCTTCAACCTACTGTATTAATTTCATGAAGGATTCAGTAGACCTGAATCTGAGTGTAGGGCACTTTGTGTCTGAGGCAGGTGATAAATTTGTCACTGAGGTAGGATCCAAGTGAGGATCTGAGTTGTAGGGCTTAAGTGTCTGAGGTAGGAGAGTGTTGTTCTCTGAGGTAGGATCCAAGTGTGGATCTAAGGTAGGGCTGTCCTCCCAGCCTGAGTGTAGGGCCTTGTGCCTGAGGTAGGTGATTGTAGAGTCATTGAGCTGTAGGTGACAAGTTTGTCACTGAGATTATAGGCCTTGGAGGAGGCTGAGCTATATGTACCTGAAAGGGTACTGAATTGTCGGAGTGTTGCAGCACTCTAAGAGTAGTGTCGTGTGCCTAAAGTTGTTGGGCTGAAGAGCTTGAGTGTAGGCCTTAGAAATAAGGGTAAGGTAGGTGATCTGTGGATCACTGAGCTGTAGGAGTTCTGCAGAGCTCTGAGGTAGGAACCCGTGTGATTCTGAGTTGGATTCTATGAAAAATCTGTGTGTAAGGCTGGGTCCTGAGGTGTAAGCTCTGAGGACTATAGTGGAGAAGTTGTGTCTAGTCCAACAAGTAAGTTGGATAGGTGTGAGGGAAAGTGGATGTACACAATTGGGGAACCACTATAAATCGTTGTGTTTGTTGTGTGCTTGTTTTTCTTTGTTATTGCAGGATTTAAGGACAAGCTATAGCTAGAACAACTTTGAAAACAACAAAAGATTTTACTAAAGTTCAAAGACCTATTCACCCCCCCCCCCCCCTCTAGGTGATTAGTTATCCTTCAGTTAAGTAACTTTCAAGTGGTATCAGAGGGAGATTACTCAAAATGAATTTAACAATTTGATTATACCTTTAAGGTTAGCTATAAGATAAATAATGGTGTCTGATGTAAACTACAAGGAATTGAGAGCCATGAAGTTGCCAATCTGCAGAAAGAAAGGGTTTGAGCTTTGGAAGGAAAGGGTCAGGCTGTTCATGGAAGCTGCTAACCCTAGGATCTACATTACAGTCCAAGAGAGACACTTCATCCCCATGAAGATCTCAGTTCTGGATGCCAACATCCAGACTCCTAAATCATATGAAGAAATGAACAAGGATGAGATCCTCCTTACCTCCATGGACAAGAGAGCTCAAAATATCATTGTCAGTGCAGTAGATGATTCTACATTCCAAAATCTGGTGCACTGCAAGACCTCCAAGAAGATGTGGGACACCCTAGTGGTGTTCATGGAGGGTTCAGAAGAGGTGAGGGATGCCGGAAATCCATGCTCAACCAGGAGTATGAGGCCTTCAGATATGGAAAGTCTGAGTGCATTGCTGAAATTTTTGAAAGATTTTTCAGAACTGTTAATGAACTGAGAACTTATGGAAGGGTCTTCAACACCTATGAGCTGAATGACAAATTTCTCAGGTCCCTCACCAAGGATTGGAACACAAAGATTCGTGTCATTAGGGAGATTAGCAAGCTAGCTGACACACCACCTGCAACCCTATTTGAAAAGCTACTGTCCTATGAGATACAACTTGCTGCAAGGAAGGAAGAAGAAGAGAATAACAGCAAGTCACAAAGGAAGGAGAAATCTGTGGCTTTCAAAGATGATGCTTCAACCAGGAGCAGAAGGAAGATATCTCCAGTGAGGAAAACTGCTGTGTCAGAATCTGAGAGCTCAAGGTTCAGCTCATCTGACAGCCATACATCTGATGAGGACCTTGCTGTCTTCTCCAGGCAGTTTCAGAAATTCATGAAGAAGGGGCATTGGAAGAGAACAAAAGGCCATCTTCCTCCTCTCAGCACAGAAGAAAAACATCTAAGAAGGACAGATATGCTCCTAACTCTAATAAACAATCTTCCTCTAACATTATTTATTTTTGCTGCAGCAAACCTGGGCATGTAATTGCTGACTGCCCAGTGAATAGGAAAGAAGAAAGAGTGAAGAAGCACCACAAGGGAAAGAAGAAAGAGAAGCACCAAGAAAAGGCTCTCACTGACATGGCTGCTCAAGCAGCTCAGCTCAAGGAGATTATTGACAGTGAGTCTGTGGTAAGAGTCTCAAATGAGAAACTTATCCAAAAACTTGAAAATGATCTCTTAAATGAGAAATTGCTGGTGAGCAAATTTTCTAAGTCAAACACTGTGCTACCCTTAATTGATACCCACTTTACCCAAGCTGGTAAGAAAGGGTTGGGATTTAAGGGACCTGCTAGAACTTCCAATCCAAAAGGAAAGGGAAAAAGGGAGGCACTAGTTGTGCCTCTAGCCTCTCCTCCTCAAATTCCTTTTCAGAGAGTGTTGTTGCCTTCTAACAGGTATGACCAGGAAAGCTGTTATGGTCCCTGGGAGAACGGCAGATCCACTGGAATGGACCAATGTGGCCCTAGCCATGGTGGAAGGTACAACCATGTGAAAGCCTTTAAGGCTGCCCATGAGGAAATCCAAATAGCCCATCATAGACCATTTGTTTTTGGTGCCCCATCCCCAAAACTCAAGATATTGCTGTCGCTAAAAATCTAAATCATTCAGCAAAAATAGTGACTCAAGGTGAGTCTTCTGGCAGGGATGGAATGACAATCTCAGATGCTATCAAATGCATGTTAGCTGAAAAGAGACATGCAGCTGGTGGTTCTCAGAGAAGACCAACACAGCCAGCTGAAAGACTATCCTTCAGTCAAATGACTGCTAAAAGAAGGCAGAAGTATAGAGCAGCACATCTCCCCACTGTTCAGGAAGCAGTACAGCCAAATGCTGGTCCCAAACAGAAAACAAGATATAATATGTATGAGTGTTATTGTTGTGGCAAAGTATGCTACTATGCTGTAGATTGCTGGCACAATCCCTCTATGTCCAGAAGTTGCCAACCTGGCAGGAATTTTGCTGGAAGACATGGTTATTTTAAGACTAATGTGAACATAGGACCCAACAGAAATTGGGGTCCTAAGGTATGGTGATTTTTGTTCATTTCAGGTTAGTTCAAGTACTAGTTCCCCTAAATGGTACTTGGACAGTGAATGTTCCAGGCACATGACTAGAACAAAGGAGCTATTGAAGGAGTACACTCCAGTAAAGAATGGACCCAAGGTCATTTTTGGGGGCTCAGACAAGGGGATAACCAGAGGCTATGGTAATTGTACAACCTCATATTCGCTGAGTCAGACCAGGAGGCACAACGGTCACAATTAGGCTGGCCAAAGAAGTTCTCGCCCAAGTAGGCAGGAACGATTGCGCTAGCGCCAAGCTCCCGTCTCAAAGGAGCTCTCGCCTGCAAGGCACCCCGTGCTCGTCGATCGTCGAACCCAGGTCGTCGAGCGCAGCCAAATCGTCGAACCCAGATCGTCGAACGCAGCCAGCGCGGGAACGCTTGCGCTGGCACCCAGATCGTCTTAAAGAAGCTCTCGCCTATAGGAAGGCGAGACCGCTTGCATCGGGCTCTAGATAGAAAGCTCTCGGCTCAGAGCTCTCGCCGAGTGGGGCCCAAGGCTTGGGTAAGAAGACAAAGTTACCTTCGGGTGAAATTGTCCCCGTACCCTCAGGAAAACAACGGGATTCGGCTATTGGCAGATCAACTAGGGGCATTTCAGTAATCTCAGGTCAGCAAGATGCTATAAATAGACCCATAAGGGCTCTTTGGAAAGCAAGCTTTCATTATCTCCCAATTACCAGTGCTTTCTGAGGAGCTCCTAGCCCAGCTTTTGACTTTGGAGGGGAAGCTCTCAGAGATCTTTCGGGTGTGAGGTGGGACCTCCCTGCTGAGGCTTTGGGTCAGTCCAGGGACCTTTGAATCTAGTCGATGGTTGAGGCTTGAGAGAAGTAGGTGTTGGCTGCACCCCTATTTTGAACTCCCGTTGAGGTCATTTTTGGCTTCAACAGTTCTGGTGCGGCGAGCGTGGAAGGCAGCCGATACAAGAAAGCCTTGAGTTTTGTCCCATGGCTGGAGGTGAAGGTGAAGGATCTGGTTCCGGAGGTTCCCACTCCCGGGGAGAAGAGGCGACGAGGAAGATGCTGGAGGACTTCAGGCGAGAGGTCCTGCAGACCATAAGCTTGGCCTTCTCGGCAAGGAGCGAGTGGGCGACGCCTCAGGTCCCAATAGAGGTGGTCTCGCTCTTAGGCGAGAACGCCCCTGGACAGCGCCCGGGAAAGGAGGTCCCGGCGGAGGCTGGCGAGAGGGACGTGGCGGCGCGAGAACTCTTCCCAGGTCAGCATCCCGGGAAGGAGATCCCGGCAGAAGACGACGAGAGGGAGGCAGCTGTGCGAGAACTCTTCCCTGGGCATGGTCTCGCGGATCGGGCCAGCCAGCCGTGGCCGCGAGACGTGCCCTCTAGGCAAGCAGGTGGCGAGAGCCCGTTCAGTGAGCTCGTCATCTCGGCTCCGGTGCCGGAGGGGTTCCGGGAGCCCGACATGTCCTACTACTCGGGGAAGGATGATCCTGTACAGCACGTACAGTGGTTTGAAGACGTAGTTTCGATAAGGCAGATGACAGATGCCTTCAAGTGTCGGCTGTTCGCCATCACCTTGAAGGAGAAGGCGCGAGACTGGTTCCACCAGTTGTCGGCGAGATCAATCTACTGTTTTGAGGATCTGCGATGGGGTTTCTTGTTGAGGTTCTCAACATCGAAGAAGCGTAAGAAGGAGGTGGAGTGCCTGTTTTTGGTGAGGAAAAAGCAGGATGAGACGTTGGGACACTACGTGGATCGGTTTCAGGAGGAGATCCTCCTGGTCCAGGAGGTCCCTGGATATACGCTGATGCTTGCGTTTACCCTGGGACTGAGGTCAGGCTTCTTTAGTATGGAGTTGAAAAGGGTGCCCCCCTCTCTTTTGAGGAGCTCATGGAGAGGGCGACAAAGGAGATGGATTTTGAGAGGGTCAATCCGGCGTTTGCGAGGAAGTTGGCTAGGTTGGCGGAGGACGATGTGAAGGAGCCAGGAGCGGGAAAGCAGAGGGAGCAAAAGGAGTAGAGGGAGCAGAGGGAACATAGGGAGCAGAGAGAAGAGAGAAGAAGAGAGGAACCCCTAGGTCAGGGGCAGCAATTACAGCATCATCGGGGGGCCCGAGAGCCGAACAACCTGATAGGTTGGAGTCCTCGGGAGGGTCGCCCCCAGGAGTTAGGAGGAGGTTTCCAGTGAAGGGATAACTTCTGTGAGCCAAGGAGGTTTGATCAGCCGGCATGGAGACATGGGGAGAGGGATCGTTTTCAGCATCAGCAGGAGGCAATGGGGATCGGTGAGGCAGAGGATGAAGGAGAGGAGCTCGAGGAGGAGCTAGAAGAAGGGAGGATGGAGAAGGAAGAAGGGGCGGGGTGGAGTTGCCTTTCTGTGACTTCCATCAGGAGGAGGGCCATGCAACTGCCACCTGCCCAGAGTTCTTGGAGATGAGAGAGACCAGAGGATTGAGGAGGCAGGATCCGCCAGTAAGGATCGTAGAAGTGCAACAGGGGGAGACTGAGGATAGGTGCGAGGACCGGATGGATGTAGGAACCCGGGGAGGAATCAGGGCAATCCATGGGGGAATTGGGATCGAGGCCACCCGAAAGGGGAGCGTCCAGACCATGTTCCGAAGGGGGGTAGCCTCGACCTCCCAGGCTCCGCCCCCGAAAGAAAAAATTACCTTTTCTTCAGAGGATATGCCAGATTATGAGGATCCGTTCTACGATGCCTTGGTGATCCAGACGGCGGTGGAAAACTTTACGGTCTCCAAGATCCTGGTGGATAATGGGAGCTCTGTAAACGTGATCTTCAAGAGGGCCTTCGATGAGATGCAGGTGGAGACTAGAAGGATCTTGGCCTCGGATGGACCGTTGTTCGGGTTCACGGGAGAGAGGAAAGAAGTGGAAGGGGGAGTAGGGTTGCACGTGAGGTTAGGGGGCGTGTCACGGAACTACAGGTTCGTGATCGTGGACGCCCCGAGCAGCTACAACGCCATCTTTGGGCGTCCCCTCATCAGTGCCTTTCGCTGCGTCCCCTCCTCATTTCATCAATGTCTCAAGTTCAACAACGGAGGGGTGCGGGTCAGGGTCAGAGGGGACCCAAAGGTGGCAAGGTAGTGCTACGTTACGACGGTCAACAATATATCTTGGATGACAGAGGCGGATGAGTTGAAGAAGGAGATGGCGGCGCGTGAAGAAGTTGTCAGGGAAGAGGAGATGAGCCTGGGGGAGGCGAGGAAGGAGATAGCAGAGGAGCAGGGAGAAACTGAGAGGGAGGCCCATAGGGGTGCAGAGGTCGAGCAGCAGTAGGAGAGCCCGGAGGGGGCAATGGAAATTGAGGAGCAAAGGGGAGGAGATGTGCAAGAGGTCCGGAGGGACGGAGAGTCGGAGCCGCAGGAGAGATGGCAGGAGGAAGTGGAAGGAGAAGGAACTGAGGAGGAATCCCAGAGAGGCATGGAGATTGAGCAGCGGCAGGGTGAGGCGATGGAATTTGAGGGAGCAGGAGGGGAGGAAGAGTTTGGGCAAGAAGAGGAAGACCGGGCCGGCTGGGAACAGTCACGGCTAGAGACGGCAGAGGAGGTGGTGGAGATGGAAGTCTTCACCAGCGTCGGGCAGGTGCAGAGGGTGCGAATCAGTGGGGGTTTGGGTCCCGAGGACCAGTAGCGAGTGCGGGACTGCATTCAAAGCAACATCGACGTCTTCGCTTGGAGCGCGACAGACATGTCGGGCATCGATGCGGACGTGGCCTACCACCGCCTGAATCTGGACCCCCAGATGCGCCACATATGCCAGAAGATGAGGACCATCGCGACAAAGCTGGAGGAGCCAATACGCGAGGAGGTCAAGAAGCTCCTAGAGGTTGGCTTCATCTCAGAGATCCAGTATCCAGGCTGGATCTCCAATGTGGTAATGGTAAAGAAGGGAGGTGGAAAATGACGAATGTGTATTGACTTCTCTTTATTAAATAAATCGTGCCCTAAGGATTGTTACCCCCTGCCTCGGATCAACGCGCTGGTTGATTCAGCCGTCGGTTTTTCTATTATGAGTTTTTTGGATGCTTTTTCAGGTTACCACCAGATCCGAATGCACCCTCCCGACGTCAATGACGTCTCCTTCATCACGAGGGAGGGGTGCTTTAGCTATAACATGATGCCCTTTCGGTTGAAAAACACAGGGGCTACCTACCAACGGATGATGGATCGAGTTTTCCAAGGCCATATGGGCCGGAACCTAGAGGTCTACGTTGTTGACCTAATGGTAAAGAGCAAGGGGGTGAACTCGCATCTCCGGGATCTGGAGGAGATGTTCGCCACCTTGAGGAAGTTCAAAATGAGGCTGAACCCCTTAAAATGTGTTTTTGGGGCGAGCCGTGGGAAGTTCCTTGGGCACCTTCTGACCCCGGCACGGGTAGAACCTAATCCAGATAAAGTAAAAGCCATCCTAGAACTAGAATCACCGCGAAACGCTAAGGAGGTGCAGCGTTTGACAGGGAAGCTGGCCGTCCTTAGCAGCTTCCTCTCCAAGTCAGGGGAGAAGTGCTCACCTTCCTTCAAAGTGCTACGAGGGAACCAAAGGTTTGAGTGGACCGCGGAGTGTGAAGAAGCTTTCCAAAAACTGAAGGAGCAACTCTCCCTGGCTCCTCTGCTTCAAAGACCAAAGGAGGGGGAGGATCTAACCTTATACCTAGGGGTAGGAGCAGAGGCAGTGAGCTCTGTCCTGGTCAGAGAAGAGGGGAGAAAGCAGCTGCCCATTTATTATGTTAGCAGGATCCTAAAGAAGGCGGAGTTTCGTTACCCTATCCTAGAAAAGCTGGCATACGCCTTGATCGTTTCGGTCAGGAAGCTCCGGCAATATTTCCAAGCACATTCGATCAGGGTGGTGACGGACCATCCTCGTCGTAAGATTTTCGAAGGAGTGGAGCACTCGGGTAGGCTGGCCAAGTGGTCTATCGAGTTGAGTGAATTCAATATTTCGTTCGTGCCAAGGCTCTCCATTAAGGCACAGGTGGTGCCCGACTTCTTGGCAGACTACGTTGCAGAAGTCGGGGCTGAGGAGTCGCGGCCACAAGAAGCATGGAAGATGACGGTTGACGGGGACTCGGGAAAGCGCTCCCTCGGAGCGGGAGTGGTATTGACAAGTCCTCAAGGGGTAACCATAGAACAAGCGATCGTTTAGCATTCCCCGCGACCAACAACCAAGCAGAGTACGAGGCGGTGATAGCCGGCCTTCGTTTGGCAAAGGAGCTCAAGATCAAGGACGTTGAGGCTTTCACGGATTCATTGGTGGTGGCATCCCAGATTCGAGGAGAGTTCGAAGCTCGGGAACCCACCCTTGTGAAGTATTTGTCCAAGGTGAGGGCAATCATCGGGGGGTTCCGGACGTTCTCCATTCAACACGTCCCCAGAGGAGAGAGTGTTGTTGCCGATCGATTGGCTAAGTTTGGACCTCGGGGAGGGGGTACCTTGACTGATTTATTACATCCGGCGATCGAAGAAGGGGAGCTAATGGAGGTGGATCGGCGACCCTCGTGGGTGGATCCCTTCGTTACCTTCTTCATGACAGGAACCCTCCCTGAGGGGATCAACGAGGCAAAAAATTTTCGGCATAAGGCAGCTCATTATCTCATGCATGAAGGAAGATTGCACTGGAAGATGCTTTCGGGCCTCCTAGCTCGATGCGTGACGGAGGAGGAGACCCGACATGTTTTGGAGGAGGTGCACTCCGGGGAATGTGGTAGTTACTCCGGAGGGAGGACATTGGAAGTAAGGGTGGTCAGCCAGGGGTACTTCTTGTTGGAACACCCTATTACTAATTTGGGTCAGGATCACTATGTCTTTAGGAAACCTGTTCTTGACCTCCTGTATAGATCTAAAGGTCAATTAGAATTGAGTCTAAGGGTTAGTACTTAGGTTTGGAAGCTGCCCTCAAGACCAAGGATTTTCTGTTTGAAGACTAAGTCATATCGTCGAGCTCAGTACGACGAATCGTCGAACTCCAATCGACGATCGTCTAGCTCAACTTCGACAGATCGTCGAACTCCATTCGACGATCGCTGAGCTCAACTTCAACAAATCGTCGAACTCCATTCGACGATCTTCGAGCTCAGTTCGACGATCTTGACTCAGTATTGACTCTCTATCTCTGAGCTCAGTTCGACGATCTTTGAGCTCAGATCGACGATCTCTGTTGCTGTATAAGTCCAAATCGCTGAGCTAAGTTCGATGATAGCAGAGCTCAGCTCGACGTTTTTCTGATGAGTAAAAGGATTTTTCAAGATTCAAATTCATAACAGTTAAGGAGATATTCAGCAATTAATTCAGAAGATTTTCTAGCCGTTTTCATTTATTCTGGACCAAGTTTCAAGGGATTATCAAGAAATGTTTCTTTGGACTTTCCTCCAGAAGACATTTGCAATTAAGGATGCAATTAATGTCAGGCCAACGGCTATTCTTGACAGATGATTTTCTATTCAATACCAGAGAATAAAAGACAAGTTTTTTGAATTTGTCCATCACTTAGAACACAGATCAGATGAGAGAAAACACAGACAAGAAGAACAAGAACTAAATATTCTGTCTCAAAGAATTCTCTCAAGAACACACAAAAGGAGATCAACAAATCTGAAATCTTCAGATCATCTTTGATTCAAGTGTTCAAGTCCAACATCTTTCAAGACTCCAGACACCTAACATTTCAGCTGTTGCTGAAATTATCATTTGCTGGAGATCAACTTCTGAAGGCCTATCACCCTACAGCAAAGCTTCATTTCCTGAACATCTCAAGAACTCAGGGGGAGCTTTGACATCATCAAATCCACATAGTCTTCTCAGCTGTTTTGAGAAAGAGAAGACTTACATAACTCTCTCATCCCCATCTCTGTAAAGGGTTTTTCAAACTCCCTTCAAAAGTTTGAGCTTGGTTTTGAGCAACTTGTCAAAAGCTCATTGGTGGCAAGACACCTGATCAAAAAATCTGATTTGCTTTTTGAGCACCTTATCAAAAGCTCATTGGTGCCCAGGACACCTAATCAACTCATCCTGCAGTGGATTCCTACCTAGGGTGGTAGAAGAGTGGATGTACCCAAGTTTAGGGGAACTACTATAGCTCCTTGTGTCTTCTGGCTTGCTTGTCTTTATCTTTTGTTTCTGGCTGTGATTGTTTTGTGATTAGTTTAGATCTGTGATTAATTTCTGTTGTAGGTTATTTTGTGATTAGATTTAATAATTGCTTCCCTGTTCACTCAGATTACAATAATTGTTGTAAAAAGTTTTCTAGCACCATATACTCTATTCACCCTCCCTCTAGAGTATATCAGATCTAGCTGCACTTTCACTTCTGGCCCACCCTGAGGAAGGACGCGACAGAGTTTGTAAGGAAGTGTCGAAAATGCCAGCTCTACGCCCCCCTCCAGCTCTTGCCGACTCAAAGGCTCCGAAGTATCACAGCACCATGGCCTTTCGCCATCTGGGGGATGGATTTAGTTGGGCCTTTCCCTCCAGCTAGTGGGCAAAGAAGTTTCCTCCTGGTTATGATAGATTACTTCTCCAAGTGGCTGGAGGTTAAGGCACTAGCAAGGTGACCTCCCAAGTCATCAGGAACTTCGTCTAGGGGGAGATCATCTGCAGGCACGGGCTGTCTCAGGCCATCATCACAGATAATGGTCCCCAGTTTGCTAGTGAAGAGTTCATCAGCTTCTGCACTCAGCCGGGCATCGACCTCAGGTTTGCCTCCGTCCACCACCCCAGGAGCAACGGTCAGGTAGAGGCGGAAAACAAGATTATCGTAAACCTGCTCAAAAAGAAGGTGGAGAATTCGAGGGGGAGTTGGGTAGAACAGCTCCCCTTGGTCTTGTGGGCCTTGAGAACGACCACGAACACGGTAACCGGTGAGACTCCCTTCAAGCTTTCCCATAGATGTGAGGCGGTCCTGCCTGTGGAATTCGAGGTCCGGTCCCCACGAGTTGCGGCTGCAGGTGATGGAGACGAGGCTTGGAGGATGGAAAATGAAGAAAGCTTACGCCTCTCGCTAGACCTGGCAGACGAGCTGCGAGACGTGGAAGCCATCAGACAAGAAGAGATCAAGCGTCGAATGACAAAGCACTTCAACAAGCATATCAGGATAAAGCAATTCGCGGAGGGAGATCTGGTATTAAAGAAAGTTGATGCGGCAGGGAGGTCTGCCCCGGTGGGAAAGCTCAATCCAAACTGGGAGGGGCCCTATATTGTGGAGAGAGTACTGAGAGCAGGAGGTTACTACCTCCAGGATGCGGAGGGTAGGATCTTGAGCCACTCCTGGATTGGGGATGACTTGAAACGCTTCTACCCATGAGAAGGGAGAGCGGAAGATGTGTACTCAAAGCATGATCAATATAATATATTTCTCAAATTATTTCCTGTTTATTGTCTATTATGAAGTCCTAATGGCAAGAAGATGAAAACTTCATCGGCACCCCGAGCTCGGCTCGGCCCTAGGTAGACCCGCTGCGCAGGCTCTCATCTAGCTGGCAGGTCCGAAGGCTCGCCTGTGGGGGATAAGTTTGGTTTGAGAATGTCATTGGCACCCCGAGCTCGGCTCAGCCCCAGGTAGACCTGCTACGCAGGCTCTCATCTAGCTGACAGGTCCGAAGGCTCGCCTGTGGGGGATAGGTTTGGGTTTGAGAACGTCATAGGCACCCCGAGCTCGGCTCGGCCCCAGGTAGACCCGCTGCGCAGGCTCTCATCTAGCTGGCAGGTCCGAAGGCTCGCCTGTGGGGGATAGGTTTGGGTTTGAGAACGTCATCGACACCACGAGCTCGGCTCGACCCCAGGTAGACCCGCTACGCAGGCTCTCATCTAGCTGGCAGGTCCGAAGGCTCGCCTGTGGGGGATAGGTTTGGGTTTGAGAACGTCATCGGCACCCCGAGCTCAGCTCGGCCCCAGGTAGACCCGCTGTGCAGGCTCTCATCTAGCTGGCAGGTCCGAAGGCTCGCCTGTGGGGGATAGGTTTGGGTTTGAGAACGTCATCGGCACCCCGAGCTCGGCTCGGCCCCAGGTAGACCCGCTGCGCATGCTCTCATCTAGCTGGCAGGTCCGAAGGCTCGCCTATGGGGGATAAGTTTGGGTTTGAGAACGTCATCGGCACCCCGAGCTCGGCTCGGCCCCAGGTAGACCCGCTACGCAGGCTCTCATCTAGCTGGCAGGTCCGAAGGCTCGCCTGTGGGAGATAGGTTTGGGTTTGAGAATGTCATCGGCACCCCGAGCTCGGCTCGGCCCCAGATAGATCCGCTGCGCAGGCTCTCATCTAGCTGGCAGGTCAGAAGGCTCGCCTGTGGGGGATAGGTTTGGTTTGAGAACGTCATCGGCACCCCGAGCTCGGCTCAGCCCCAGGCAGACCCGCTGCACAGGCTCTCATCTAGCTGGCAGGTCCGAAGGCTCGCCTGTGGGGGATAGGTTTGTTTTGAGAACGTCATCGGCACCCCGAGCTCGGCTCGGCCCCAGGTAGACCCGCTGCGCAGGCTCTCATCTAGCTGGCAGGTCCGAAAGCTCGCTTGTGGGGGATAGGTTTGGTTTGAGAACGTCATCGGCACCCCGACCTCGGCTCGGCCCCAGGTAGACCCGCTGCGCAGGCTCTCATCTAGCTAGCAGGTACGAAGGCTCGCCTGTGGGGGATAGGTTTGGTTTGAGCAAGGCAGGAAACACACCCGGAACACGAAATGGAAAGAGGTAAATATAGGAGAGGTCTCGGCCAGAATAGATCTCGGCGGGAAGATCCCCGCCAATGAGGTCTCGTTGAAGGAGGCTTTCGGCGGGAAGGCTCATAATATTCTTAGACGGGGAAGCGTTATGCGAAAGCTTGGAACGGTTCGCGCAAGCTAAAAGGGGGATGTCCTCGTCTCGAAGGGCCCACCAGTGACGTTCCCGGTAGACTGTTTTCGGCAGAGCGCGGAAGCAAAATGTCTGAGCCCTGGGCTCTTTTGATAGGTTCCCACCTATCCGTCGCTAAGGGAGACTATCCTAGGGAGACCAAGGGCCTCGGCGGAAGCGTACTTAAGAGGCACTCGGCCAGAACTATGGTATCAAGCGCGTTTGCAATAAAAAAGAAAAGTACTGCATACAAAACATTTGAAATATATTTAATGTAATTACACATCTGGAGCGTTCTCGCTCAGTACAGCAAAAGGAAAAGAAAAAGGGGGGCCTCAGGGAGACAAGCTGTACCCCTCAGAGCTCGCGCTCGAACTCCTGCTGGAGCTCTCGCCTGAGCTCTCCCCGGATGTCTCAGCACCCGCGGCGGGGGATTTCGGGACATCTGAGGGATGGGTATCAGGCGCGCCCGGGGGTTTCGGGACAGGCTCGAAGAGCCGGGGGACGAGCTGTTGGGCTGTAATGACCTTGCCCCTCCCATCCAAACATCCGACATCTCGCAGCATCTGCAAGGTCAGCTTGACGGTGGCTTGCGCATTGGCCTGAAGTAGCTTGTCGGTGTCGTAGACGGAGTAGTAGTGGCTCTTCAACCTCTCGTCCAGCGGGGTGGCCGCATTCGCCTCCAGGCGTGAAATCTGCTCCCTCAGCTGGACGTTCTCGTATCGCGCCTGGGACAGCTCCTCGCGAAGCCCTGCAGCTTGAGCGGAATCCTGTATGGCGAGAAGTTAGCAATAAAGGAAAAGAATGAAGTTGAAATTGGTAGTGGCGAGAGCGAGTGTCGAGAAAGATCTCGCTTACCTCTTCCGCCCGACGTGAAGACAGCTGTTGCTTGGCGTCTTCTAGCTCCTTCTTCAAGGTAGCCGCCTCAGACACCGCGCCCTCCCTGGTTGTTGGAACCTTAGGTTCTGATTTGGGTTAGGATCACTATTAGGATGATTAGTTTGACCCAAAATGTATAGTCTAAGGGTCATAGGGCTTTCCAAGTATTCCTCAGAAAGAATCCCAGAAGAAGTGCAGAAGAATTCCAGAGAAAATCAGTTTTGAAGTTCAGAAATTTTAGCTCACAGAAATAGTCGAACGGAGTTCAACTATTGCAGTCCAGAAATAGTCGAACGGAGTTCAACTATTGCAGTCCAGAAATAGTCGAACGGAGTTCAACTATTGCAGTCCAGAAATAGTCAAACGGAGTTCAACTATTGCAGTCCAGAAATAGTCGAACGGAGTTCAACTATTGCAGTCCAGAAATAGTCAAACGGAGTTCAACTATTGCAGTTCAGAAATAGTCGAACAGAGTTCAACTATTGCAGTCCAGAAATAGTCGAACGAAGTTCAACTATTGCAGTCCAGAAATAGTCGAACGGAGTTCTACTATTACAGTCCAGAAATAGTCGAACGGAGTTCTACTATTGCAGTCCAGAAATAGTCGAACGAAGTTCAACTATAGTCGAACGGAGTTCAACTATTTCTGTGTTCAGCTCTAAGAGAACATATAACTCAGATGCAGGTCAACTATAGTCGAACGGAGTTCAACGATAGTCGAACGGAGTTCAACTATAGTCGAACGCAGATTGGAGAAGCTTTTTAGATTAAATTTTGGTGATTTCCTGTGCAGTTATTGGAGACAGCTGGCTAGAGTTATTCAAGTCTTAAGTAAAGGAATTTACAGCTAATATATTTAATGCTAAATATTCTTATGAATATAGCCGTTGGGAGGCTGCATTAAATATGAATCAATTCAGAGGTTTATTGTCAGTTACCTTTCCAAGACAGTTTCCTTTCTTGAAAATGTCTCTGCCGCATCAGACAAGAATTCAAATGACTTTCCTCAGCCCAGTGGATGCATATATATATTTTATACAGAAGATAAAAATACAGCAAGATAGAAAAGATATATAGCAGAGAGGCTCAGAAATAACAACAAGAGATAAAGAGAGAAAAAGTAGGAAGACTTTTTCTCTCTACAAAAGAAGAACTCTGCAACAAGTTTTCAAAGAGAGGAAATCAACTTCATCTTCTTCTTTCTGATTCAGGCTTTCAAGAGACAACATATTCAGATTTGTCTACAGAGCTTGCTGGAGATTTTTGTTGGAGTTACCATTCTGATCTGGAAGTGATCAAGCATGTAATCTCACTGCCAACGCAATATGAGCCTGCAGGGTCGCACATAAGAGATGTGGAGAAGTTGGATGACTGACTGTGTTGGTAAAGGTTACCAATCACCGACCTGAATAGGGTTATGGGCAAAGTGTTGCCTTATAGGATCATCGGGTTGGGCAAATGTTGCCTTGAAGGGCTGGTTGGGATTGTCATCCGAGGGTCGATGACATTAGTCGAGAATCGTCTTCTGATTCTCGCCAATCGGCGAGAATCGTCTCTCTGATTCTCGCCGATCGACGAGAATCGTCGAGAATCAATTGTTGATTCTCGACGATCGACTACTTCGACAATTGTCGTCGACCGCGGCTCGACGATCGTCGAGTATCGTTGTGTATCGTCGAGCGCGGCTCGACGATCGGCGAGAATAGTCGAGAATTGTACTCTGATTCTCGTCGATCCTGTATGATACTCGTCGACTGATTCTCGCCGAACCTGCTCAGTGATTCTCGCTGATTGTCGCCGATTCTCACCGATTGATACTCGCCGATTCTGAACCCTATTTTCGGGTGGTCTGCGGATAGCGATTTTCCTGGGTTTATTTATACCTTTGGTATAAATAGGACACTTAGGGTTTTCGGGATCACACACGCGCTCGCAATTTTCTCCTGTAGCGAATCGAACCCGACGGAAGCCGTTCTGCCTTTCGCTGCGTCGATCCCGATCCCCGCCGCCGACGGAAGAGTTCCGCCGCCGCCGTGTTTGCTCCGTCGACCGCCTCTTCTCCAGCGATTGTCGCTGGTGCTGCTCTTCCTGGCACGGACCTAGCAGTCCGTGGAATAGCCGAGGTGCGGTCTTCTCCTTCTCGATCTTCCGTGCGACGGAAAGCTCGGCGTTCTCCCGCTCGTGTGGACTTCTGCTGAAACGTGGACACTATTCCACGAAGAACTCGCCACCAGCAGAAATCAAAGTTTGGAGCATCTCCGTTGAGTTGTGACTCAATGCCACCGAGGTAATTTTTGCCTAGTTTTTGCTAACTTCTTGATTCAACGTTCATAGCCCGATCCACATCTCTTTGGGTTTTTCTTGATGTTTATTTTTCCGCTGCGTGCACAAGAGTTGTGCCATCCCCATAGAGAAACCCAACAGTGGTATCAGAGGGAGGTTACGGCCATGATCGTTGTTTTGGAAGTTTGTTATTCCAGTGCGTGTAAACCTAGGGATTTAGAAGTGTTCTAAATGTCTAGATTTAGTCTTGGTACCTCGCCAAGAACGATTGGAATTTCGGTGGATTTCTAAGTGTTAGAAATTGTGATCTCCTTAGCAGTAACCATCCCTCGATTTTGTTTTGGATTTTGAATCCAACAAAGAGAGATGAGCTTGTCTACTGCTTTAAGTTGAGCTGTCTTTGCCTTTGTCCAATGCATGTAAATCTGAGGATTTGGAAATTTCCGGATGTTCAGATTTAGCCCTTCCTTCTATCAAATGTTGATGGTGTCAGGATGTGCACATAAGGGATGCATGTGGTTTTAGAAGAATTGTTTTTCTTTGGATGTGCACGTCGATCAAATGTTGATCATGGTTAATTGTTAACCTATATTTGAAATCCCTTCATCAAATATTAAGTGTTCGGATGCCTTCCGATGGATGACACTCTTCCTGCCTCGATCGATGAAGTGTGGGCTTGCCAAAGCAAGGTGCATTAATCTATCTTGGTAAGGGTGCGAGCGGATAATTGTGATATCCCACTGTCGACATCGGGTCCAGCTTAACTAGGTGACCTCAAAGGTTGAGTGCCTAGAGGCATAGGGTTGGCATGCACCATATGATGGATGCGAATAAGGAGTTATTCACCAACCATACAAGAATTGCATGAGGATGCAATTGGCAAGCGTTGCCTACCTAAATAACCGCATCGTGAGAGGAACGCCAAAGCGGACTCATAGTGTTGGTGAAATACGGATCTTGTCCACTAAGAGAGTAGCTCGCATGAACTCTCCGAATTGTTAGTGAGGGCTATCATTTCGAATAAAATAGTGGGAGTATTTTAATTGAAGTCCTAATTAGAATAAATTGTAATTGAAATTTAGGTACTGATTTTATTCTGCATAAATTCTTGTAGAATTCCATGGCAAGCGTTGCGCACTCCACGTTGTCTCTGAGAGCCATCCTTGAGAAGGATAAGCTCAGTGGGACAAATTACATGGACTGGTATAGGAACCTGAGAATTGTTCTCAGGCAAGAGCGAAAGCTCTATGTCTTGGAAGAAGAAGCCCCCGAGGTGCCGACCGGGAACTCTTCCCGTGCTGAGAAAGATACTTATAAGAAGTATACTGACGATGCTTTGGATGTCGAGTGCCTTATGCTTGCCACCATGAACTCTGAGCTTCAGAAGCAACATGAGAACATGGGGTGCAAGGAGATTGACGAGCATCTCAAGAAAATGTTTCAAGGGCAGGCTCGTCAAGAGAGGTTCGACATCATGAAAGCGTTGTTTCAGTGCAAGATGGGAGTTCGAGACTCAGTAGGGACTCACGTACTCAAGATGATTGGGTATATAGAGAACCTTGAAAGGCTGGGTTTTCCTCTTGGTCAAGAGTTGGCCACGGATCTGATCCTGCAATCATTGTCGGACAGTTATGAGCAGTTCGTCTTGAACTACAACATGAGCGAGATAGACAAGACACTGCCCGAACTCCTAGGCATGTTGAGAACTGCCGAAATCAATATGAAGAAGGCCAAGCCTGCCAGCCCCATACTGATGGTGCATAAGGGCAAGGGCAAAGCCAAGGGCTCCAAGAAGACGAAGGTAGGACCTAAGTCATATCTTGAGCCCAAGTCTTCAGCACTGATAAAGAAGAAGAGCACGGTGAAGGATGGGAAATGCCACCACTGTGGCAAGGCTGGTCATTGGCGGAGGAACTGTCCTTCGTATATTGAGGGTCTGCAGAAATTGAGGGGAGGTATGACTTCCGCTTCTAATATCTACGTTATAGAGATAAACCTTTCTGCTCCTTCATCTTGGGTATTGGATACCGGATGTGGTTCTCACATTTGTACAAATGTGCAGGAACTGGGAAGGAGAAGATTGCTGAGTAAAGGGGAGGTGGACCTCCGCGTCGGCAATGGAGCAAGAGTTGCTGCTGTAGCCGTAGGAGTTTACCGTCTTTCTTTGCCCAGTGGGCTTGTAATAGAACTAGATAACTGTTATTTTGTTCCGGCGATAACTAGAAACATTATATCTATTTCATGTTTGGACATGATTGGATTTTCTTTATAATTAAGAACAATTGTTGTTCTATATTTAAGAATGATGTTTGTTATGCTGTAGCCCAATTGTTTAATGGTCTTTACGTTTTGAACTTGGACCATCTGATCTGTAATGTAGAAAACAATAAAAGACTAAGAATAAATGATTCGAACCCTACTTTTCTCTGGCATTGTCGTTTGGGCCATATCAACGAGAAGCGCATATCCAAGCTCCATAGAGATGGACTTTTGGACTCATTTGATTATGAATCATTTGAGCGATGCGAATCTTGTTTGTTAGGCAAGATGACTAAAGCTTCTTTCACTGGTTATACTGAGAGAGCTGAGGATCTCTTGGGTGTTGTATATAGTGATGTATGCGGACCCATGAGTTCCATGGCTAGAGGAGGGTATTTCTACTTTGTTACATTTACTGATGATTTCAGTAGATACGTATATGTGTATCTTATGAAGTGCAAATCCGAGACCTTTGAAAAGTTCAAAGAGTTCAAGAATGAAGTAGAAAACCAGTTGGGTAAAAGGGTTAAAGCACTCCGATCTGATCGAGGTGGCGAATACCTGAGTCATGAGTTCCGTGATCATCTGAAAGAGTGTGGTATTGTATCACAGCTCACTCCACCTAGAACACCACAACATAATGGTGTGTCTGAGAGGAGAAATCGTACTCTGTTAGACATGGTACGTTCGATGATGAGTCATGCAGACTTGCCTGTTTCCTTTTGGGGTTTTGCTTTAGAGACTGCTGCAATGACATTGAATCGCGCTCCAACTAAAACGGTTCTGAAGACACCATATGAGATATGGACTGGGAAGCGTCCTAGTACGTCGTTCATTAAAATTTGGGGTTGTGAGGCATACGTGAGACGTCAAATGCCTGACAAGCTGGAACCCAAATCGGATAAATGTTATCTGGTGGGATATCCTAAGGAAACGAAAGGGTATTACTTTTACCTACCATCTGAGGCAAAGTGTTTGTCGCAAGGACTGGTGTCTTCTTGGAGAAAGAGTTCTTATCAAGAAAGACTGAAAAGGTAGAGCTTGAAGAAGTTCAAGAACCACATGTAGTGAATGAACCGGAATTGGATTCTGAGACAGGACTACAAGATGTTGTAGCTAGAGAACCTGCTCAGGGAACACAAGTCCTACGTAGATCTGGTAAACTGAGGTTTGAGCCTGAGAGATATGGATTTCTCGTGTCTCAAATAGGTAATGTGTTGCTCATGGATCATGATGATGAACCAGAAACCTACCAAGAGGCTATGAATGGACCGGACTCCGACAAATGGCTTGGGCTATGAAATCTGAAATGGACTCCATGTATGCAAACCAAGTTTGGAACTTGGTGGAACCACCTGAAGGGGTACGACCCATAGGGTGCAAGTGGGTCTTCAAGAAGAAGACCGACATGGATGGGAATGTACAGACATTCAAAGGGCGACTAGTGGCTAAGGGTTTCAAGCAAATTCATGGTATTGACTATGATGAGACCTTTTCCCCTGTTGCCATGGTAAAGTCCATTAGGATATTGCTTGCTATTGCTGCGTATTATGACTACGAGATCTGGCAGATGGATGTCAAAACGGCTTTCCTTAATGGAAACCTCCTTGAGGAAGTGTATATGACACAACCCGAGGGTTTTGTATCCCCAGATGAAGCCACTAAAATATGCAAGCTGAATAAGTCCATTTATGGACTGAAACAGGCCTCTCGAAGTTGGAATCTTCGTTTTGATGAGAAAATCAAAGAGTTTGGTTTCATCAAGAATGAAGATGAGCCTTGTGTTTACAAGCGAATCAGTGGGAGCATTGTTGTCTTCCTGATATTGTATGTAGATGACATACTGTTGATCGGGAATGACATTCCTACCCTGAAAGTTGTTAAGAACAACCTAGGGAACTGCTTTTCAATGAAGGATTTGGGTGAAGCGACTTATATACTCGGTATTAAGATCTATAGAGATAGATCGAAGAAGTTGCTGGGTTTGACCCAAAGTACGTACATCGAAAAGGTGTTGAAGCGGTTCAACATGCTTGAGTCCAAGAAAGGATTTTTGCCCATGTCTCATGGTGTGAATCTCTCTAAGGACCAGTGTCCAAAGTCTTGTGAAGATAAGGACCGCATGAAGTTGATTCCATATGCTTCGGTAATTGGATCAATTATGTACGCGATGTTATGTACTCGACCCGATGTCTCCTTTGCTTTGAGCATGACTAGCAGGTATCAGTGAGACCCCGGTGAGTGTCACTGGATTGCAGTCAAGAATATCCTGAAGTACTTAAGAAGGACTAAGGATGTGTTCTTGGTGTATGGTGGAGAGGAAGAGCTCGTTGTAAGTGGTTACACAGATGCTAGCTTCCAAACTGATCGAGACGACTCCAAGTCTCAGTCAGGTTTTGTGTTTTGCCTGAATGGAGGAGCTGTGAGCTGGAAGAGTTCCAAGCAAGAGACAGTTGCTGATTCTACAACAGAGGTCGAGTATATCGCAGCAGCTAATGCGGCGAAGGAGGCTGTATGGATTAGGAAATTCATCGACGAGCTTGATGTAGTTCCTAGCATTGTTGGTCCCGTAGTTCTCTACTGTGATAACAATGGTGCAATTGCACAATCTAAGGAACCTAGATCTCATCAGCGCTCCAAGCACATACTCCGGCGTTTTCATCTTATTCGTGAGATTGTCGAACGAGGAGATGTAAACATTTGCAGAGTGCCGACTGAGGAAAATATTGCGGATCCGCTGACAAAGCCTCTCGCGCAGAGAAAGCATGATGGTCATACTAGATTGATGGGTATACGATACCTAAATGATCAACTCTAGCGAGAATCTTGTGGGTTGCATGCAATCTTGTATTTTGTTGGCTGTTTGTTCATATGATGAACTGTGTACCTAGTTTTTCTTTTATAATTAATGGCAAATTCTTTTATTATGAATTTTTCTATATATGATAGTTAAATGTTAACATAATAGATACCCTTAGAATGTTCGCTTCCATGGGACATCAAGTACGTGACTTGAATGTGAGAGCCCATGATTTATTTGAAGCTTCATTCTTAAAGGTCCCTGGTCGAGTATCATCATAGAAGCTAAGGGTGATGATGGTACATGAAGACTAGCA
Organism: Platanthera guangdongensis; assembly: GCA_039583875.1. Classification (NCBI taxonomy): domain Eukaryota; kingdom Viridiplantae; phylum Streptophyta; class Magnoliopsida; order Asparagales; family Orchidaceae; genus Platanthera; species Platanthera guangdongensis. The sequence goes on along the minus strand of CM077159.1, from coordinate 10,904,361 downwards.
CGTGTGTTGACTGATGACTGGTTCTCACAGGTCATGATATTGTGATATCAAGTCATCACGTGGGTACTTGTTAGTGAACAAGTTGTACTGGACAGACCCAACCTGAGACTACTCTGTGGATTGTCATCCAATCGTGTCACGAGTAGGTCTCAATTGACAATGGTGTTGTGATCCTTTGACCTGAAGTCACAACATTCATCAAGTGAGGAAGAGCGTGCTTTGATGCCATCTAAAGTCTTCCTTGAGAAAGGTTGATGATAAGGGTGGTTGTTGGGCATGTTACGAATCATTTGGGTGTTTGTGTGTGAGCAGATATGGGATTTGTCCTCCTGTATGACAGGAGTTGCATCCATGGGCCCCTTGATGGAACTGGACTGAGAAATGCATGGCCATGCTTGGTTGAGTCAATATGTGATATTGGACTCACCATTCTCTGGAAGTCCGTCCTGGATCAAGAAACTTGGATTGAGCTATTACGAGGGTGACACGGTCCATACCTCTAGTTCTTTCCGGATGTAAAGGACAAAGGGACAAAGACAACGCTGATACATTGGTCATAAAGGCTTATGAGTTATAAACTCATATTGCTTGGGGAGCAATGATGCATTGCTAGATGCCGCTCATTGTTTGTGAGGTTTTTGGTTTGATACTTTCGAGATCAAGTGGGAGTCTGTTGGAGTTACCATTGTGATCTGAAAGTGATCAAGCATGCAATCTCACTGCCAACGCGATATGAGCCTGCAGGGTCGCACATAAGAGATGTGGAGAAGTTGGATGACTGACTGTGTTGGTAAAGGTTACCAATCACCGACCTGAATAGGGTTATGGGCAAAGTGTTGCCTTATAGGATCATCGGGTTGGGCAAATGTTGCCTTGAAGGGCTGGTTGGGATTGTCGTCCGAGGGTCGATGACATTAGTCGAGAATCGTCTTCTGATTCCCGCCGATCGGCGAGAATCGTCTCTCTGATTCTCGCCGATCGACGAGAATCGTCGAGAATCAATTGTTGATTCTCGACGATCGACTACTTCGACAATTGTCGTCGACCGCGGCTCGACGATCGTCGAGTATCGTTGTGTATCGTCGAGCGCGGCTCGACGATCGGCGAGAATCGTCGAGTATTGTACTCTGATTCTCGCCGATCCTGTATGATACTCGTCGACTGATTCTCGCCGAACCTGCTCAGTGATTCTCGCCGATTGTCGCCGATTCTCACCGATTGATACTCGCCGATTCTGAACCCTATTTTCGGGTGGTCTGCGGATAGCGATTTTCCTGGGTTTATTTATACCTTCGGTATAAATAGGACACTTAGGGTTTTCGGGATCGCACACGCGCTCGTGATTTTCTCCTGTAGCGAATCGAACCCGACGGAAGCCGTTCCGCCTTTCGCTGCGTCGATCCCGATCCCCGCCGCCGACGGAAGAGTTCCGCCGCCGCCGTGTTTGCTCCGTCGACCGCCTCTTCTCCAGCGACTGTCGCTGGTGCTGCTCTTCATGGCGCGGACCTAGCAGTCCGTGGAATAGCCGAGGTGCGGTCTTCTCCTTCCCGATCTTCCGTGCGACGGAAAGCTCGGCGTTCTCCCGCTCGTGTGGACTTCTGCTGAAACGTGGACACTATTCCACGAAGAACTCGCCACCAGCAGAAATCAAAGTTTGGAGCATCTCCGTTGAGTTGTGACTCAACGCCACCGAGGTAATTTTTGCCTAGTTTTTGCTAACTTCTTGATTCAACGTTCATAGCCCGATCCACATCTCTTTGGGTTTTTCTTGATGTTTATTTTTCCGCTGCGTGCACAAGCGTTGTGCCATCCCCATAGAGAAACCCAACAATTTTCATCTAGTTGAAGGCCTACACCCTGAAGCAAAGCTTCCCAGCATTCATGAACTAATACATATTTTCAGGGGGAGCTTTGACACCATCAATCCACATAGTCTTCTCAGCTGATCTGAGAAAGAGAAGACTGTCATCACTCTCTCACCCCCTCTCTGTAAAGGGTTTCTCAAACTCCTTTCAAAAGTTTGAGCTTGGTTTTTGAGCACCTTGTCAAAAGCTCATTGGTGGCAAGACATCTGATCAAAAACCTATTGGTTTTTAGGCACCTGATCAAAAGCCTGAAGGGTTTCTAGATCTACCTGAAGCAGATCTTGTGGTGACAGGACACCTGATCAACTCCTTCCTGAAGTGGATTCCTACCAGGGTGGTAGAAGAGTGGATTACCCAGATTTGGGGAACCACTATATATTCCCTTGTGTCTTCTGGTTTTGCTTACTTTTATTTTGTTTCTGGCCTTAATTTCTCTGTGCTTAGTTTTTGCTTAGCTTAGTGCTGTGATTAGATTCTTTATTGCTTCCCTGCTCACACATATTACAACAATAGTTGTAAAAGTTTGTAAAAGTTTTTAAAGCATCATATACTCTATTCACCCCCCTCCCCTTTAGAGTATATCAGATCTAGTTGCACTTTCACTGGCCTTGACCATATCCTGGAAGTTGCGGTCGATGGTGATGCTCCGGCGAGCACACATATGTGCAAGCTCTAGCCCGCGCATCAGAGCGCGAGTGGAGTCATAAGCCAGGCGACTGGTGGTCATCCTGTCATAGTCGCTGGCGTCCTCCCGGCTATAGAGGCAGTAGCCCAAGGCGAAGGCCTCGCTGGTGACCTCATCTCGCTCCGCCCAGCTGGGGAGAAGAGATGTGATTGAGACCCTGTTGACGTCGGGGTCCCACTGTAACAACGGCTTCTTTTCCGCGTCCAGGCACTTCATGCTGAGACCAAAATTACGGTGGTCCCGCGGCACTTCTCCAGGCAGAGACTGGTCTGAGGTCCCGGCGGCGGTTCCCTCACCATCTGCTCCACCAGGGGTCGGGGGGTTCTCGGCAGGGACCTCAGCGACACCTCTCGTGGCCGCGATCTCGCTGACGACCTGCAGCATCTCTTCAAAAGAGCGGCTCGCGTCGAGAGGTGGAGAGGGCGGCACCACAATGGCTTTGCCCTTCTCGGCGTCAGTTATCTTGGGCCTCTTGATCGGTGGGGGCAGAGGGGCGTCGGGCTTTCGCTTCCCGACGCTAGTCGAAGGAAGCGAGGACGGCTCATCCCGGCAAGCTCGAGCTGCAGCCTTTGCGAGAGCTAGCGGGTCTCTCGCGGGTTGGCTCCCGGTAGCGCGAGCCTTGTCAAAGGTTTGGTGCACGGGGATCTCGCGCTCTCCTGCGAAAGCGACAACACTTAGTTCTAACCTTAAAAGAGAAAAGGCATAGCGAGACAAAGGAGAGACCTTACCTTCTCCAGGAGACACGGGGAGGAGTGAATCAACGTCTCACCGGAGGAATTGGACGTCGAAGTCCTTGGTCCCGAAGAACTCGAGGAGGGCACTCTCGCACGAGCCCAAGGAGGAGGGCTTGTAGGCGGCGTCCTCATATTGAATGGGCGCGAGAGGCACGTTCCCGAAGTCGCCAGAAACGAAGATGAACCTCTCGCCCCAGTGGTTGTGCTTGTTGTCGAGACCGGTGGTCTGGAGCAGTTGCCTGAAAAGTGTTAGGAAGTAGAGAACAAGAAGCGAAAAGTAGAGAACAAGCGAACAAACTTTTGAATAATTGAAATTTTATTATCCAAAAAAGATATCATTTACAAAGGTATGGCCTCCCTTATATAGAATGGAGGAGATAAGAAAGAGAGTATACAAACAATGTGGGACTAAACATTTACAGTACTGAGCGGCTAGAATAATGGAGACCGCATAGGCCGCGCGGTTAGACAGATGGGCTAACCGCTCGGCAACTCCAGCAGGATAGAACAAACCGCAGAGGTAGACCGACAGACCGCCCGGTCTACAAACCGCTGGATCAGACCGCTAAGCCGCTCGGTCAACAAACCGCTGGATCAGACCGCCAAGCCGCCCGGTCTAGTACTTCAACACTCTCCCTCAAGCTGGAGCATAGATATCAATCATGCCCAGCTTGTCACAAATGCGGAAGAAGGAAGTAGAAACCGGCTTGGTGAAGATATCTGCCAACTCCTTGTCAGAGGTGACAAAAGGAGTACAAATCTGATTCTTCAAAATCTCCTCCCGAATGAAGTGACAGTCAACCTCTATATGCTTCGTTCTCTCATGGAAGACCGGATTTCTGGATATGTGTATAGCGGCCTTGTTGTCACAGAACATAGGGAGAGGACAATCATATACCTCGCCCAGGTCAAGCATGAGAGCCCGCAACCACTTTAACTCACACGTAGTTGACGCCATACTCCGGTATTCTGCTTCGGCACTGGATCTGGAAACAACAGACTGTTTCTTGCTCTTCCAACTCACGAGATTACCTCCAACAAAGGTACAAAAACCTGACGTGGATTTACGATCGCCTTTGTCATCCGCGTAACTTGAGTCTGAGTAGGCCTCAACCCTCAGATGGCCATTTTTCTGGAAGAGTAACCCTCTGCCCGGTGCTGCTTTGATATACTCTAAAATCTTCAGGGCGGACTGAAGATGACACTCCCTGGGAGCTTGCATAAACTGACTGACCTTTCCTACAGCGTAGGCGATGTCGGGTCTAGTCACCGTGAGATAGATGAGTTTCCCTACCAAACGTCTGTACCGTGTGACATCAGATAGAGGAGGCGATTCATCCGTCCACGTTTTGTCTTCTCCAACAGCCATGGGAAGATGAGCTGGTTTGGCACCTGTCAAGCCTGCTTCTCGAAGAAGATCAAGGGCATACTTCCGTTGAGAGAGAACCAAGGAGTCAGGTTTCCGAGAGATTTCTATCCCCAAAAAGTATTTTGGGGAGCCCATATCCTTCGTGACCAAGTGCTGACGGAGGTGCTTCTTCGTCAAGTCTACCCCATCTCGGTCATCACCAGTAAGGAGAATATCATCCACATATACGGCCAAAACCACCAGTCTCGAGGCCGTTTTGCGAATGAATAAGGAGTGATCGGCCGAACTCCTTTGAAAGCCGATGGTTGCCACATAACCACTGAATTTTTCGAACCATGCCCGAGGGCTCTGCTTTAGGCCATAAATGGCCTTCTTCAAATGACAGACACGTGTCTCCCCCTGAGCAACATACCCAGGAGGTTGCTCCATATAGACGTCCTCCTGAAGATCGCCATAGAGAAAGGCATTCTTCACATCAAGCTGGGAAATAGCCCAAGCCCGGTTAACAGCCACAGAAAAGAGAACCCGGATGGTGCTGAGGCGAGCAACCGGAGAGAAGGTATCAAATTAATCAACGCCATAAGTCTGAGTAAAGCCCTTGGCCACCAGCCGGGCTTTGTAGCGATCCACAGTGCCGTCGGGGCGAAACTTCACAACAAAGACCCAGCGACAGCCAACCACATCAGTGCCCACGGGAGGAGGAACCAGGGTCCAGGTACCCCGTTCAGTAAGAGTAGCCATCTCCTCATCCATGGCAGACTTCCAATGAGGGAGAGCGAGAGCCTCCTGGTAGGTACGAGGAGTAGAAGTAGCAGAGATAGCCAAGGCAAAACACCTGCGAGAAGGAGAAAGCTGATCATAAGAAACAACAGCCGTGAGCGGGTGTTGAGTACACGCCCGCACCCCTTTGCGAAGGGCAATGGGAACATCCAGATCATCGGGAGCGTCGGCGACGGGAGCGTCAGCGACCGGAGCGTCCGTGGCGGAGAAGGCTGGCCCGGGACTAGAGAGAGACGGCAGCGGAGAGGAGGGTGGAGGGGTGGGTGGGGAGACGGACTGAGAAGGAGTCGGTGGAGGAGGAGACGAAGGTGGGAAAACGTCGAGAGGTGTGGAAGGAACGGAGATATCAGAAGGAAGAGAAGGAAGAGAAGAGGAAGGAGAGAAATAGGAAGCATTTTCGAAAAAAGTCACATCTGCGGAGACAAACTGCTTGCGGAGAAGGGGGTCAAAGCAGCAATAGCCTTTTTGAGTGGTAGAGTACCCCAAAAAGACACATTTGGTGGAACGGGGGAAAGCTTGTCGCGGGTAGCGGAGGGAGCGTGAACAAAGGCCGTACAGCCAAAGACACGGAGAGGAAGAGGAAAAGGTTCCTGGTGGGGGTAGAGAAGGGAGAAGGGAGTCCGGCCGTGGAGGACCGTGGAGGGAATGCGATTGATAAGATAGCAAGCGAGGAGCACAGCGTAGCCCCAGTAGGAGCGAGGGACGTGCATCTGCGCCATGAGAGTACGCGCAACATCAAGCAGGTGACGGTTTTTACGCTCCGCCACCCCATTCTGTTGGGAGGTGTAAACACAAGTCGTTTGATGAATGAGGCCGTGTTGGTGAAAGAACGCGGAGAATTCATGAGACAGATATTCCTTGGCATTATCAGAACGTAAGACTTTAATAGAGATAGCAAATTGAGTCTTAATCATAAAGTAAAAAGATTGCCAAACAGAAAATAGTTCAGAGCGATCCTTTAAGAGATACACCCAGGTACATCGAGTAAAATCATCGATAAAAGTGACAAAATAGGAACTGCCCCGACCAACTGTGAGGGTAGGAGCAGGACCCCATACATCAGAATGAATAAGATCAAAAATACGAGAGGAGCCACGACCTTGCTTCGGCGGGAAGGAGGAGCGATGATGTTTGCCAAGCTGACACGCATCACAGTTGAGCGGAGAACTGGTGGGAGGTAAGTGGGGCAGAAGCTGACGAATAAGCCGAGGAGGAGGATGTCCAAGACGAAGATGCCACTGAAGGAGATCGGTGGAGGAGGAGTAGGCAGAAAGAGCGGAAACATCGTCGAGGAAGTAGAGGCCACCGCTCTCAGTCCCAGTAGCAATCGTCCGCTGGGTCCTCGGGTCCTGAAAAGAACAAGTAGTGGGAGTGAATAAAACGGAGCACTGAAGTTGCCGGCATAAAGTAGTAACAGATAACAAATTGCACGGGAACTTCGGGACATAGAGGGTATCCTCCAAGCAAAGCGATGGAGTGAGTTGAACCATGCCCGTCCCATGAACCGGAGACGGGGAACCATCCGCCACACGAACTGGGGGTAAGCGGTCATGGGTCTCAAGACGGGAGAAGCAATGAGGGTTGCCCGTCATATGATTGGTGGCACCGGAGTCAATCAGCCATTTACCTTGGGTAACGACGTGGGCACTACCTGACGTCGTGGCCACAGAGGCAGACGGCCTAGAAGAGGCGGAGGCCGAAGGAGCATCACCGGAAGGGCGAAGATGAGGATGTTTCTGCCAGCAGCGGTCAACAGTATGACCAGTACGATTACAGTGAGAGCAGAAGAACCGGGAGGAACCCCGTCCGCCAGAGGAGCTTCGGCCACTCGGGCCCCCCCCCCCCCCCCCCCCCCGCTGAGCTTGGTGAGCAGAGGAGTCCTGGGAAGGGGGGGAGGCCAACAGAGGCCGCTGGAGGAGCGAAGTAACGGCGGCAATGCGAGCCGCAGTGGCATCCAAAGTAGGAGATTCCGCCTCACCCAAGATCTGCTGGCGGATCATATCATAAGAGTCGGGAAGACGAAGAAGATAACAAACAACCAGGAGTTCCTGGAAGTGTTTGTGCTGGTCGGCCAAGTCCGCGGAGAAGGGGCGATTCTGGAGGATTTCAGCCCCAAGGGCCTGAACCTGCTGATAAGCCGCAGCTGGGGACATGGAAGGGCGGGCGAAGAGGTCCGCATAGAGAGTATAAATGCGGGACGTCTGGCCCCCCTTAGAATAGAGAGCAGCGAGGTGAAGCCATGCGGCCTTGACCGTCTCATCATGGCGAATGACGGGAAGGCACTCATCAGAAAGGCTGTTGGCCAGCCAGGTGCGAACAAGAGCATCACTCGCATCCCAGTCATCAAACTCAGGAGAGGTGCGAGGAGGAGGGTCATCGGTGAGGTGATGACGCTTGCGTTGAGAACGAAGGAGAAAGGTGAAAGAGACGCTCCAATCGGGATAGTTGGAGCCCACAAGCTTGGAAAGGGTGCCAAGGTTGCCCGAAGGAGGAGGAGGAGAAGGAGCTGCAGGAGTAGTGGTGAGACCGGAGGTAGTCATAGAACCCGGAAGCAGAAGAAGCCGCACGAACAGGAGCGGTTAGAAAACAGAGGAAGCCGCGCGAACAGTAGCGGCTAGAAAGAGGCACTGCGGGGAAGAGGTCGCGCGGACTGAAAAGGCCGAGCGAACAGAAGAGAGGAGAAGAGCAGGTGACCGCGACCAAGATGCGGGTAAGAAAGAGACAACCCGCACGGTCAGGCAGATCACAGCAGCGGCTAGAAGGTGGTCAAAGGCTCGGCGGGGAAGAAGTCGCACGAACTGAGAAGCCCGAGCGAACAGAAAAGAGGAGAAGAGCTGGCGACCGCGACCAAGATGCGGGTGAGAAAGGAACAACCCGCACGGTCAGGCAGATCACAGCAGCAAACCGCGAGTAGAGAGACAATACACACGCGGACAGGGACAGACCGCAACGACTAGGAAGTCGGAGAGGCAAGAAAGAATAAGGAGCGCGGCGACAACGAAACAGGTCGCGGCGACAACAAGGAGAAGGAGAAGAGAACCAAGAAGGAGCAAGCCGCGCGAACAGGTTGGCGGACAAAACCAAGCCGCGCGGATAGAAACAGGCCGCGCGGATAGAAGAGAGGGCAAGCCGCGAATCAAGTCGCAGAGCGCGGAAAAGAAGTCGCGAACAACAGAGGGCGCACAGAATCAAGAGGAAATGACCGTGTGCTCTGATACCATGTTAGGAAGTAGAGAACAAGAAGCGAAAAGTAGAGAACAAGCGAACAAACTTTTGAATAATTGAAATTTTATTATCCAAAAAAGATATCATTTACAAAGGTATGGCCTCCCTTATATAGAATGGAGGAGATAAGAAAGAGAGTATACAAACAATGTGAGACTAAACATTTACAGTACTGAGCGGCTAGAATAATGGAGACCGCATAGGCCGCGCGGTTAGACAGATGGGCTAACCGCTCGGCAACTCCAGCAGGATAGAACAAACCGCAGAGGTAGACCGACAGACCGCCCGGTCTACAAACCGCTGGATCAGACCGCTAAGCCGCTCGGTCAACAAACCGCTGGATCAAACCGCTAAGCCGCTCGGTCAACAAACCGCTGGATCAGACCGCCAAGCCGCCCGGTCTAGTACTTCAACAAAAAGAAGACCACCCCTCCCTTGGCACGGAAGGTGAACAGCTTCCGGAAGATTGGAAGGCTGAACTCGATCCTCTCGGATCACATGTAGCAAATGAAAGCCACGAGAATCACGACCGAGTTTGGATTCAGTTGCGCGGGAAGCACTCCGTAGTACCGGAGGGCCTGACGCATCTCGGGCCACAGCGGGAGGCGGAATCCCACCTCAAAGTGCTCAAGGGGGATGGCGAGCTCCCCCTCCACCGCGTCCTTTACCTTATCGTGGTTGCCGGGGTTCCGCGCGGTGAAGCCGGCGGGAACGTAGCGAGTTTGGGTCAAGTTGAACTCGTCCACGGTAAGGGTGCAGGAAAGAAATAGGTGCTTCTGGAAGGCTTCCGCGCAGTTTGAACGTCCCTCGCTTCTGCCCGGCATCGTGATGAAGAAGTTGTAGGCGAGGTCTTTTAGGAGGGAGGCAAGAGCGAGAACCGTGCGAGAACGGGAGGATAAGGCGAAAGCAAGCGAGAGCTTTTTGGAAAACCGCGAAAGCGACAAGAGAGGGGAAAGGATTCGGACCGGAGAAATAAATGTAGTAGGTGGACCCTCTATTTATAAAGGGCCGTGATCATTATGACTTTTCAAAAGGCGGCGGGGGTACAGCCGTCACGCCATAAGTCGGCGGCTCTTCGTTTTCCCGCCCGAGTCTGACAGTGACTGACGGACAGGTGATTAACGCAAGAGCTAAATAAAAAATGAATTAAACTGGAGGACAGGTTGCTCTCGCCAAGCGAAAACTAAACAGGAAACCATAATAATAACAACAATGATTATTACTCTCGCCAAGCGAGAGCTGAATAGAAAGTAGCAACGTTGATAGTGAAGTTATTAGTTAAGACATGAAATTAACGGGGTACATCGGAGAAGGGGAAGGCCTGGGGAAGAGAAGGGGAGGTCTCGCGAATCAATAAGGCTCCCACCGCCATCGTCCTTGCTCCCGCAGCTTGGTCCTCGGTGGCGCTTGTGGGTTGAAGTAGGACGATAGGACGGTGCATCCTATGTTGATCCGGCGAGACAGGTACGGATCCGCGCGATGCACCTTTCAGGAGAAGATCTGGTGGTAGGCCCTCTTGGCCGATCCATCTCGCCGATGAGGTGGTCTCGCTCCAGAGCCTCCAGCCTCTTCTCCACCGATTGGCGAAACTCTCTTGCCGCAGAATCGTGGGCCCGCTCCAGCCGGATAAGCTTTGACAGGACGGCGACAACCTTCTTCCCCCGTCTTCTAGCACTCCCGGCGCTGGTCAAGATCTCTTCCATCTCGTCAGATGAAGGGAAGGGGGAGCTCTCGCCGTCCTCCCCCTCTCCGTCTTCATCGTCTTCTTCTTCTTCCTCTGCGTCAGCTCCAGACCGCGAGCCCAGATCCCCTGACAAGAATTCCAGTTATGACAAGAGCTAAAGGATAATCATCATAAACGTACCGCATACCTGCAGCATTGCGAGAACCACCGGTCGATGGCAGGCGAGAAGGCCCAGCCCCCCCCCCCCCCCCCTCAGTTCCAAAGAGTAGGTGGATCAGCTTTCCTTTTCCCGGGGGGTAGATTTTGTTGGAGTTACCATGGTGATGTAGAAGTGGTCAAACATGTAATCTCACTGCCAACGCGATATGAGCTTGCAGGGTCGCACATAAGAGATGTGGAGAAGTTGGATGATTGACTGTGTTGGTAAAAGTTACCAATCACCGACCTGAATGGGGTTATGGGCAAAGTGTTGCCTTAAAGGATCGTCGGGTTGGGCAAATGTTGCCTTGAAGGATTGGTAAGAATAGTCGACCGAGGGTCGACGTGAATCGTCAAGCATTGTACTCTGATTCTCGCCGACTGATACTCGTCGACTGATTCTCGCCGATCCTAGGTGATTCTCGCCGAACCTAGGTGATTCTCGCCGATCCTAGGTGATTCTCGCCGATTGATTCTCACCGAATCTGCTAGGTGATTCTCGCCGATTCTGGAACCCTAATTTTCTGGGTGGTCTGCGGATAGCGATATTCCTAAGTCTGTTTATGCCTTTGGTATAAATGGATACTTAGGGTTTTCGGGAAGAAGAACTGATCGAATCGACGGAAGAATCCTGCCGTTCTTCGCTCGTTCCGCCGATCCCGAATCCCGCCGACGGAAGGGTCCCGCCGCCGTGCTCGCTCCGTCGACCTCCTCCTCTCCGGCGATTGTCGCTGGTGTTGCTTTCCCTGGCGTGGACCTAGCAGTCCGTGGAAAAGCAAGGTGTGGTCATTCTCCTTCCCGATTATCCGTGTGACGGAAAGGTCGGTGTTCTCCCGCTCGTGTGGATTTCTGCAGAGACGTGGATATCATTCCACGTAGAACTCGCCACCAGCAAGAACACGAAGCTTGGAGCATCTCCGTTGAGTTGTGACTCAACGCCACCGAGGTAATTTTTGCCTAGTTGTATGTTAACTTCTTGATTCAACTACCATGGCCCGATCCCATCTCTTTTGGGTTTTCTTGATGTTTTATTCTTCCACTGCGTGCACAAGTGTTGTGCCATCCTCATAGAGAAACCCAACAGTGGTATCAGAGCCAGGTTTCGGCCATGATTGTTGTATTGGAAGTTTTGTTATTCCAGTGCGTGTAAACCTAGGGATTTAGAAGTGTTCTAAATGTCTAGATTTAGTCTTGGTACCCCGCCAAGAACTTCTGGGATTTCGTGGAAATTTCTAATTGTTAGAAATTGTAGTCTCCTTAGCAATAACCATCCCTCGAGATTGTTTTGGATTTTGAATCCAACATAGAGAGATGAGCTTGTCTACTGCTTTAAGTTGAGTTGTCTTTGCTTTTGTCCAATGCATGTAAATCTGAGGATTTGGAAGTTTCCGGATGTTCAGATTTAGCCCTTCCTTCTATCAAATGTTGATGGTGTCAGGTTGTGCACATAAGGGATGCATGTGGTTTTAGAAAAATTGTTTTTCTTTGGATGTGCACATTGATCAAATGTTGATCATGGTTAACTGTTAACCTATAATCAAAATCGCTTCATCAAATATTAAGTGTTCGGATGCCTTCCGATGGATGACACTCTTCCTGCCTCGATCGATGAAGTGTGGGCTTGCCAAAGCAAGGTGCATTAATCTATCTTGGTAAGGGTGCGAGCGGATAATTGTGATATCCCACTGTCGACATCGGGTCCAGCTTAACTAGGTGACCTCAAAGGTTGAGTGCCTAGAGGCATAGTGTTGGCTACATTGGTTTAAATGTACCTGATTTGAAGAAGCCTCACCCAACTCAATGATATACATCAAAATGTATTTGATGTGTTTTGAGTTTACTTGTGCAGGTTAAGTATTTGCATGAAAGAAGAAAAAGTTTCTAAGTCCATGTGTCGACACCCAAAGGGAAAGTGTCGACACTTAAGAAGACCTGTGTCGACACCCAGGCAAGCAGTGTCGACACTTGGAGTCATTGTGTCGACACCTGTGATGCAGAATCGACACCAGACAGAAAGTGTCGACACAAGGAGCTGTGTCGACACTCAATGAAGAAAAGTGCAGTGAAGCAGTGTCGACACTTAACAGTTGTGTCGAGACCATGAGGAACTATGTCTATATCAGAAAGTGTCGACACTTGGAGGCTGTGTCGACACTCAGCAAAAGTCAGCAAAGACTAAGAATAAGTGTCGACACCCAGAACAATGTGTCGACACACGGCAGAAGAGTCAACACTTGAAGAAAGTGTCGACACAAGGAAGAATGTGTCGACACTCAGCTGAAGACTCAACACAGAAGACAAGTGTCGACACTTAGCAAAGTTCAAGAATATTCTAAGTACAAGTGTCGACACAAAGGAGATGTGTCGACACTCAGCAAAAGTCTCAACAGAAGAAGAATGTGTCGACACAAGGAGCTGTGTCGACACTCAGTAAGTATCAACACAGAAAACATGTGTCGACACCAAGAAGCAGTGTCGACACTGACAAGTTCAACACATGAAGATGTGTCGACACAAAGGTGTTGTGTCGACACTTAGAAGAATTCAGCAAAATACTGAAGTACAAGGACTTGTGTCGACACACATTATCAGTGTCGACACATGAAGAAGAAGCAGTGTCGAGATATAAAATCTACAACACAAGGAGTTGTGTCGACACCTTGTAGGCTAGTGTCGACACTTAGTCAACATGTGTCGACACTTAGTCTATAAGTGTCGACACTTAAAGACAGACAGTCTCGACACTTACCGACAGTTATAGTTATTTCAAGAACTGACTGGATGACTTGACAGCTGCCATTCCAGCCGGTCTACTGCACCTGTCAGAGTTGTCAGAAATCAGTTATGAACCGGACCAGCCGGTTACCATGAAGAAGGCCTATAAATAGGCTTATAATGTCTACAGAAGAAGTGTGATTAGAAGATCAACACATCAAGTAATACAAAGAGAATCTAGCTATCAAGTGAAGATCTAAGTAGTTGGAGAGAGAGAGCTCCATACAAGAAGTCAGCCGTTGGAACCAGGCTGAGAAGAAGGGTTCAGATTTATTCTGAATCTTAAGTAGCAGAGATCAAGGATCAACTGCAGAAGAGATCAATCTTATTGTGTTCTACTTTCAAGAAGCTTTGAAGAAAGCCAAGTCAGATTAATTTCAGCTGAGTTCTTCTAAGAACTCATCAGGAAACTCACAACTCTTCTCTCTTTTCTCTGAGTTGTTGAGTTACAATTTTTGTATTCATATTATCTTGTAGGATCCTTAGGGATCTGAGTCTTTGTAAGCCTGTAATTATAAAGGCTGAGTGTAGGGCTTGAGTGCCTGAGTGTAGGAGATTTGAATCTCTGAGTGTAGGCCTATTGTGGCTGAGTGTAGGCCTTGGTGGCTGAGTGTAGGCCTTGGTGGCTGAGTGTAGGCTTTGTGAAGAAGCTGAGTTGTAGGGCCTTGGGCCTGAGCTGTAGGAACCTGTTTTGGGGTTCTGAGATAGTGGAGGTGTTTGGCCGAATCTAGTACACTACTAGATAGGCGAAGGGGGAAAGTGGATGTACCCAAATATTGGGGAACCACCATAAACCTGTGTGTTCACTGTGTGTATGTGGTTTGCTGTGATTGCTGATTGTGTGCTGTGATAAAGTAGTTATAATTCTGTGGTATAATCTGAATTCTGCCTAGAAAGTTAAAAGATTTAAGTCACTTATTCACCCCCCCCCCCTCTAGGTGATTAGGTACAATATCTTTCAAGTGGTATCAAAGCGAGGTTACTCAAAAGAGGACATAACTGTCTGAGTAGATCCTGTTGGCAGATTCAGTCTAAGTACATTACAGAATCAAGAAAATCAAGAACCATGGGTTCCACTGAGAATCATAAGGAATTGGGATTCATGAAGTTACCCATTTGCAGAAAAAAAATCTTTGGCATTTGGAAGGAAAGGGTGAGACTGTTTATGGAAGCCTCAGACCCTAAGATTTATTTCACAGTAAAAGAAGGGTCATATGTGCCCATTAAGGTTTCAGTCTTAGATGCAAATCAGAGAACACCTAAGGATTTCTCTGAAATGACAAAGGATGAGATTGTGCTAGCCACAATGGACAAAAGGGCTCTGAATATCATAGTGAGTGTTATAGATGATGCAACCTTTCAGAATTTGATACACTGTAAGACAGCCAAGGAAATGTGGGATACTCTTATTGTGTACATGGAGGGTTCTGAAGAAGTGAGGCAAGACAGAAAATCTTTGCTAAACCAAGAATATGAAAGCTTTAGGCAAGGTAGATCTGATAGCATAACTGAATGCTATAAAAAGTTCTACAGGATTGTGAATGAGCTTATGTCATATGGCAGAGAGTTCAGTAATTATGAGCTCAATGATAAGTTTCTAAGGTCCCTTACAAAAGATTGGGACACCAAGATCTGTGTCATTAGGGAAATGGCAAAGTTGGCAGAAATTCCTCCACCAACACTATTTGGAAAACTGCTATCCTATGAGATGCAGTTTGTTGGGTACATTGGTCAAATGTACCTGATTTGGAGAAGCCTCACCTAACTCAATGATATACATCATAATGTATTTGATGTTTGTTTGAGTTACTTGTGCAGGTTAGGTATACACTGGACTGAAGCTAAAAGTTTCTAAGTCCATGTGTCGACACCCAGAGGGAAAGTGTCGACACTTGAGAAAGCTTGTGTCGACACCCAGACAAGCAGTGTCGACACTTGGAGTCATTGTGTCGACACCTGGAATGAAGAGTCGACACCAGACAGAAAGTGTCGACACTTGGAGCTGTATCGACACTCAGTGAAGAAGTATGCAGAAAAGCAGTGTCGACACTTAGCAGAAGTGTCGACACCCTGAAGAACTGTGTCTACACCAGAAAGTATCGACACTTGGAGTTGTGTCGACACTCAGCAAAAATCTGCAGAGTCTAAGTACAAGTGTCGACACTCAACACAATGTGTCGACACTCAAACAGCAGAGTCAACATATGAAGAATGTGTCGACATTCAACACAATGTGTCGACACACACACAAAGGAGTCAACACTTGAAGTATGTGTCGACACTCAGCACAATGTGTCGACACACAACCAGAAGAGTCAACACTTGAAGAAAGTGTCGACACCCAGCACAATGTGTCGACACTTAGTTGAAGACTCTACACTTGAAGAAAGTGTCGACACAAGGAGCCGTGTCGACACTTAGCAAAGAACAGAAAAGTTTACAAAATATTCTAAGTACAAATGTCGACACTAAGGGAATGTGTCGACACTCAGCTGAAGAAACAAGATTGAAGACTTGTGTCAACACCAAGAAGCAGTGTCGACACTTGACAGTCTAAACACATGAAGATGTGTCGACACAAAGAACATGTGTCGACACTTAGAAGAATACAGTTAAAGAATGAAGAACAAGTACTTGTGTCGACACTCAATTTCAGTGTTGACACATGCAGAAGAATTTGTGTCGAGACATACAAGGAGTTGTGTCGACACCTTGTAGACTTGTGTCGACACTTACACAGCATGTGTCGACACTCAGTCTATAAGTGTCGACACTTAAGAACAGAAAGTCTCGACACTATCTGACAGTTAGAGAATTTCAAGAAGTGACTGGTTGACATGACAGCTGCCGATCCAGCCGGTCTACAGCAACTGTCAGAGAAGTCAGAAGTCTGTTATGAACCGGACCAGCCGGTTACCATGAAGGAAGCCTATAAATAGGCACTCATAGTTTACAGAAAGTGTGGATTGTTATTGTAAAACAAGAGTTACAACTTGTGAGAATATTTAAAGTGGTTGATCAGATTAAATCAAAAAAGTGATACACAGGGGATCAACACAAGAAGATCTGTCAGTTCAACTGCAGATCTAAGTAGTTGGAGAGAGAGAGCTCCAATCAAGAATTCAGTCTTTGGAACTAAGGCTGAGAAGAAGGATTCAGAATCATCTGGATCTCAAGAAGCAGAGGTCAAGGATCAACTGCAGAAGATTCAGACTAATTCAGTTCTAACTCAAGAAGCTTTGAAGGAAGCTAAGTCAGTTTGGATCTAGCTGAGTTCTTCCAAGAACTCTTCAAGAAACTCTCAACTTCTCTCTTATTTTCTGAGTTGTAGAGTTAGCTATTGTATTTCTATTATAACTTGTAGGATCCATTGGATCTGAGAGAATTGTAAGCCTATATTATAAAGGCTGAGGGTAGGGCTTGGTTGCCTGAGTGTAGGAGTTGAAGAACTCTGAGTGTAGGCCTTAATTGGCTGAGTGTAGGCCTGGGTGGCTGAGTGTAGGCCTTGGTGGCTGAGTGTAAGGCTTTGGGCCTGAGGTGTAGGAACCTAGTTGGGTTCTGAGATAGCGGAGAAGGTTGGCCGAATCTAGTACACTGCTAGATAGGCGAAGGGGGAAAGTGGATGTACCCAAAGATTGTGGAACCACTATAAATTAGTGTGTCTGCTGTGCTGTGCTGTGCTGTGGATTAACTGTGTATATTCTGTAATTGCTGTTAGCTGTAGAATTCTGTGAAATAACTGTTGTGCTGCCAACAAAGTTTTAAAAAGGTTTAGGTCACCTATTCACCCCCCCCCCCCTCTAGGTGTTTAGGTATCATATCTTTCACAGTTGATGGTGAGGAAAGAAGAGGAGAAATCAACAAGAAGTGAACATAAAGAAAGGACAGTGGCCTTTAAAACAGAAGCTCCCAGAAAGTATAGAAGTAAGTCACCTTCACCACCTCCAAAGGTAGCTGAAACTGAGTCAGATGAGACAGCAAGCAGAAAGTCTGAAAGCAGTGAAAGTGATGAGCACTTTGCTGCCTTCACAAGACATTTTCAGAAGTTCTTGAAGAAGAAACAGTGGAGGACAAGATCATCTACTTCATAGGGTAAAGAAGACTATTATCAGAATAAAAAGTCTTCAAAGAAAGACAGGAAAAAGACCAAGTCTAGCAAAGCAACTCTTTCAAAAATTGTATGTTATTGTTGTAATAGACAAGGACATGTTGTAGCAGACTGTCCAGAGAAAAGGAAGGAGTCAAATGATAAGAAAAAGACTTCATTCAAGGGCAAGAAGGAAAGGTCTTTTGTTGCCAAAAAGGATAAGAGCCTGTCAGACATTTCTTCATCAGAAGCTGAATCAGATGCTGAGGCATATATAGGGCTGTTTGCTGAGGAAGAAGAAGAAGAGTTCATTCAGATCATGAACTCTATATATGAACAAGAGGACAGTCAGTGCCAAGAACTAAAGGCATTGACAGAAAGTGACAAAATCCTGGAGCAGCCAGGACCAAGTAAGGTACTAAATTGTTCTTTGAGTTCAATTTCTTGTGCTAGTTCAGAATCAGATTCATCTTCATCAAGTGATGAGAGTGCATCTGAGTCTGAAGAGGATATTCATCAGTTGATAGATGAATATAAAGTTCTATTGCAAGCATTTAAGAAATGCAAATCCTTGGCCAAGAGTCAAGCTAAGGAGATTGCAAGTCTCAAAATGGCTGCAACTGATTATGAGAAGATGTTTGATCAAAAACTTAATGAGATAGCCAGACTGAAGCACATAACTGTGATTCAGATGGGGACTATAACATATAAGAATGATCAAATCAAGAGTCTGGAGATTAGTCTTCAGAAGGAGAGAGATCTAGTTGCTAGGTTTTCTAAGCCTAAGTCAGTTCTACCTTTAATTGATGAATTTGTTCATCACAAAGGTAAAGCTGGACTGCGATTTACTAAACCTACAAGGACTGTCAAGTCCAAGTCCAAGGGCAAAGCCCCAACTCTCAACAAGCCAGCTGTAGATAAAACAACTAAGACTGTACCTAAGCAAAGGTACAATAAGTTTGAGTGTTGGTGCTGTGGCAAGGTAGGGCACTTTGCAATGGACTGTTGGCACAATGCTAGTGCTAAAGTGAGTAGCAAACTGCCTGTTGGAAAACCTGCATGTAGCTTTGTTAGGAAGCAAACTAATCAGTACCAAGGACCCAAGAATTCTTTGGGTTCTAAGGTCACTAATCTGTTTTGCAGGTGAGTCCAAGTGGCCATGCCCCAATATGGTACTTGGACAGTGGATGTTCCAGACATATGACTGGAATAAGGAGTTTACTAAAGGACTACACACCCATCAAGGATGGTCCAAAAGTCACCTTTGGTGGTTCTGAAAAAGGGATCATCAAGGGTTTTGGTAACATATCTAACTCCTTTATTACAATTACTTAAGTGGCCTATGTTAAAGGTTTGAAACATAACCTTATTAGTATAATTCAATTGAGTGATGTAGGATATGACATCTCATTTGTGAAAGATGGTTGTCATATCAGGAGGTCAAATGATCAAGAGATCATTTTGACTGGTTATAGAAAGAGGAATGTCTACTGCTTAGACATTATGGTTGAGAACAATGGTTCTCCAGTGTGTCTTGTAGCTGATGAGACAGTCTCTCATTGTGTCAAATGGCACAAGAGGCTTGCCCATCTCAACTACAAGACAATTGACAAACTCTTTAGCAAAGAATTAGTGAGGAATGGTCCTCAAGTTAAGTGTATTAAAGATGGTATTTGCTCAGCTTGTCAAAAGGGCAAGCAGACTAGATCCACCTTTAGAAGCTTAGAAAACAAAGATGCTGTGAGGTGTTTATATCTCTTGCATATGGATCTCTTTGGTCCAATGCCAGTTCACAGCCTAGGTAGGAAGGTCTATACCTTTGTAGTTGTAGATGACTACTCAAGGTTTTCCTGGGTGTTCTTTCTTAGACAGAAATCTGAAACACCTAGTGTCTTCTATAGCTTTGTCAAACAGATTCAGAATGAACTAGACAGTACAGTGGTCAAGATAAGAAGTGACCATGGTACTGAATTTCAGTCTGATAGTATGGCAAAACTATGTGAAGACTTTGAGATATTTCAAGAGTTTTCTTCACCTAGAACACCTCAGCAAAATGGCATTGCTGAGAGGAAGAATAGGACCTTGATTGAGGCTGGTAGGACCCTATTAAGTGATGCATCACTACCAGAATATTTCTGGGCTGAAGCAGTAAATACTGCATGTCATGTAATTAATAGGGCTACCATTACTAAAAGCCACAACAAGACCCCTATGAGGTTGTGAAAGGCAGAAAACCAAACCTATCCTATTTTAGGATCTTTGGTTGTAAGTGCTTCATACTTAACAATTGAAAGTCTTACTTGACTAAGTTTGCTGCCAAGTCCCAAGAGGGAATTTTTGTTGGGTACAGCAACAACAGTAAGGCTTATAGAGTCTACAACTTGTCTACTCAAGTTGTAGAGGAATCTGTACATGTAGTATTTGATGAAACTAGACTTATTAACAATGAGTTGTCTAGTAGTGTATGCAGCTCCACAGGTATAACAAAGAAGATGGACAAGCTCACTATAGAAGAAGAACCTTCTACAAGACAGCAAGTAGAAGATAGTGGCTGCTGTCCAGGGGGAGTACTACATGTACCTAATACAGATGAAGTTCAAGGAGTGCAGCAAGATGAAGAAATGGAAGAAGTTCAACCTGAAGTCAGGATGCCTCCAGCCAATAGGCATCTAAGAGATCATCCAGCAGAACAAATCATTGGTGATCCAAGACAAGGGGTACAAACAAGGAGCAAAAATCTGAAGGCAGCAATCTACCCCAGTTTTCTATCCCAAGTTGAACCAAAGAAGTTTGAAGAAGCCATCCTAGACCCTCATTGGATTGGGGCAATGCAAGAAGAGCTGAATCAGTTCAAGAGGTGCAAGGTCTGGGAACTTGTTCCTAAACCTAAAGACCACAACATAATTGGGACCAAGTGGATCTCTAGGAATAAGATGGATGAACATGAAGTCATCATTAAGAACAAAGCAAGATTGGTTGCTAAAGGATATAGACAGGAAGAAGGTATTGACTTTGATCAAACCTTTGCACCAGTAGTCAGACTGGAAGCCATAATGATGTTCCTGGCCTATGCAAGCTTTCAAGGATTTAAATTTTACCAAATGAATGTCAAGTCAGCATTTTTGAATGGTAATCTTAAAGAGGAAGTCTATGTGGAATAGCCATTAGGTTTTGTTGATTCAACTCAACCTAATCATGTCTATAGACTTAGGAAATCATTATATGGGTTAAAGCAAGCCCCTAGGGCTTGGTATGAAACCCTGTCTAGTTTCCTCATTGAGAATAAGTTCACAAGGGGGAAAATAGACAAGACTCTATTCCTTAGGGAATCCAGAGACAAAGTAATACTAGTCCAAATATATGTAGATGACATAATATTTGGGTCTACTGAAAGTAGTCTTTGCAAAACGTTTGCAAAACTAATGCAAGGACAATTTGAGATGAGTAGTATGAGGGAACTTAAGTTCTTCTTGGGTCTCCAAGTTAGACATACTGAGAATGGTTTATCCATATGCTAGTCTAAGTTCACCCTAGAACTCATAAGGAAGTATGGTATGAATTCATCCAGTACCATGAAGACTCCTATGGGGTCAAGTATGTCTCTTAGCAAGGATGATGCAGGGAAACCTGTAGATGAGTCTTTGTATAGAGGGATAGTTGGCTCCCTATTATATTTGACTGCAAGTAGACCAGATATCATGTATGCTACATGTGTCTGTGCAAGATATCAAGCATGCCCTAAGGAGTCTCATTTGACAGCAGTCAAAAGGATACTGAGATATCTAAAGGGCACTCCTTATCTAGGCCTCTGGTACCCTAGGAATGGGGATTTTGAACTAACAGGTTATTCAGATGCAGACTTTGCAGGATGCAAAGAAGACAGAAAAAGCACAACTGGAACCTGTCAATTCCTAGGTGGAAGACTGATTTCATGGAGTAGCAAAAAGCAAACAAGTGTGGCTATCTCCACTGCAGAATCAGAATATATGGCTGCAGGAAGTTGCTGTGCTCAACTTCTATGGATACAACATCAGCTTGAGGACTATGGAATTCAGGTAAGTAGAACTCCACTCTTTTGTGATTCTACAAGTGCTATATCAATTGCAAATAATCATGTTTCCCATAGTAGAACTAAACATATTGAAATAAAATATTATTTTCTTAGGGAACATGTAGAGAAAGAAGATATTTTACTAGAATATGTTAGAATAGATAATCAACTAGCTGATATGTATACTAAGCCCTTAGAAGAAACTAAGTTCAATAGGTTTAAAATTGAACTAGGTATGATAAACTTAGAATAAGTTTATAGTAATGGCTAAGTCAAAAGGTGTCGACACACAGAGATATCTGTGTCGACATAGGAAAGTGGTGTCGACACTTCAGGGAAAAGGTGTCGACACATCTAGTAAGTTAGTGTCGACACTTCAGAAAGTTAGTGTCGACACATGATAAGTAGGTGTCGACACATCCAAGGTGGTGTCGACACTTAGTGTTTACTCAGAATTATCTAAGTAAAGTCTCGACTAAATGTCGAGTTATGTGGTGTCGACACATAAACAAGTGTCGACACATATATATATATATATTGACTAAAACTTGTGTCGACACACTGTGTCGAGACATTATAAGTCAGTGTCGACACTTATCCACAGTGTCGACACAACTTATGTTAGTTAACCCGCCTTTTCATCTTCAAACCTAGAAAGGTATAAATAGGATTTTGCCTTATTCTGTCGACACGCTTTCAAAAGTTTCGAGACCAAACTTGTGTGTCGACACCTCTCTTCTCTCAGTTCAAATTCTTCAAACCCTAATGGCACCAAAGCTCGAGGAGAACGTCAATGAAGGCTATGAACTGGTGCGGAATGCGTTTGATGAAGCAGACCCAGAGATCAAGACTGTGGTAACACTAGTTGCAGACTCAGAGTTAGAATTTCTTGTTTATGAGCCGACTAAGATCTGGAAGAAGGAAGTACTGGAATTCCTAAATGGAGCAACCCTAGACGACACTGGATTCAAGATCAAGTACAGGGTTCATGGTGAAAAGGTTAAGGTTTCATCGAAAAGTTTGAGGAAAGTACTGCAACTACCAAGAACTAAGTAAGAAGATGAAGTAACTGCTTCTAAGACCAGAGAAGCATTGACATGGTGTGGTCGAGATTCTAAATTGAAAATTGGATCTGTTTTCAATAGAAAAGGAATGAACAGTCAGGGGAAATTCCTGTTAGAAATTGTTGGAAAAGTAATCTTAAGCAAACCTGGAGGGCATGACAGGGTATCTGCCCATATGTTCAATCTCATGACCAGGATAATCTTCACAGTGAAAATTGACTGGTCTGTAGTGATCTTTGAGAAGATAAAGGAGAGTCTGAAGAAGCCCAACTTGGGCAAGATCTTAAGTTTATACCTTGCTGGTAGTATACCAGAGGTTATGAGTCAAGCTGCTGGCAGTAAAATCAACCACATGAGGAAAATGGACACGAGGATCTTCTCCAGATGGGACAGGGTTTTGGCTAAAGAGATGCCAACCCCTGAGAAGATAACTCCTGAGAAAGTAACTCTACAAAATAAGAAGAAGAAAACTGCTCTAGTGGCTCAGGTTTCCACTAGCAGCTCTAGTAGTGAAGAGCAAGTAGTCTTCACACCTGATGAAGAAGACACAGGAACTGCTGTAAAGTCTCCAGCTCAACAAGTAGTTGCTGAAAGGCAGGGGGAGCTACCTCAAGCTAGCCCCATACACAAGGATTCAGTCCAGGGGGAGCTTCTAGTTGTAGAAGAGCCAACTACACTGGCAAGTGAGCAAGCAACACACATCATCCTTGAGGTAATCACTGAGCTTAATGCTTTACATTTTCTTATAGAGGATACTGATTTGTCTGATGTTTATCAGCAACCACAGATTGATAGTCAAGTCCCAGATGTTGTCATGAAGGACACTTCTGTTTCAGCTCAAATTATATCTGATCTAGTGGTAGATGAGCAAAGAATTTCTCTTGCTCATTCTCCACAAGAATATACTATGAAAGATCTTTTCCTAAATCTGGATCAAACAGATTTTGACAGGGAATGTACTGCTACTAAGGGGGAGAATGCTCCAGTTGAGGGGGAGCAAGTAGTAATTCTTGAAGAATCTTCAAGGCAAGAGCCTGAGAAGCCCCAAGCTGTTGAGGAACTACCTAAGGAGAGGGTAGATATAGCCAGCACCTTAGCTTCTGAAGATGAGGAGGCAACAAGGGCTAAGAAAAGGAAGTTTCAAGTTTTCAAAAGAAGAAGTCAGAATTATAAGAAGGCCTTGCAAACCATAGTACCACAGCCAGCACTACAGCCAACACCATCAGTATATTACAGTGCTCTTATGGTTGCTATGCAGATAAAGCTGGATGAGCACAGGCAAGCAATTGAGAAGTATGTGGATGAGGGGCACAAGTCTCTACAATTTGATCTAGCCCAAGATATAAAGTCTATAAGATTTGAAATGAATCTTAATAAGAAGGAGATGACTGACTGCTTCCACAAGGGTGGGAATGTAGTGGTGTACTTGGCAACATATCAGGAAAAGATAAAAGCTCAAGTGGATGAACTTGCAGTCAAGCAAGACTATGTACTGGAAAATCAACCCAGAATGAATGATAACTTAACTGCTTCTCATAATGCAATTGTAATAGAAATGAAAAACATAGCTGCTGGACTGACAACTTCTATTGTTACTGCTAAGGCAGATTTTGATAAAGCACTGCAAGAGAGCTTAACTGTTGTTACAACTGCAATTAAAGACTCTCAGAAGCTGATTACTGACAAACTCCAAAGGTTGAAACCTTTCTTTAAAGATGGAGCCAATTATTTGGATAACCAGGTCACATTTCAGAAAGATGATGTAAGAGATCACATAGCAAGAGAAGTCATAAAGGGGGAGAGGGTATTAGTCAAAGCTAGCTCTGATCATGTCAAGTGGATATCTAATTCTATCAGAGCTACTCTGGGTTATCCTCATCTTTGTGATGATGATAATGTGGTAGAATCTGGAATTGACCCTGTATATCTAGGAGGGGAGCAACCTGAAGTGGCTCAAGTCATCTACCCTCCTCCAGATTTTGATATGGTTCAAGCTGATATACACTCAATGTATAGCCCACCTGAGGGAAAAGAAAATGTCATCATTGAGAAGGTTGTTCAGCCTATATCTGAAGCTATGCAAGAAGCTATGCAAAAAGAATAAGAAGTCAGACTGTCTAAGAAGAGGTTCAGGGAGCAAGCTGAACAAAGATCAGACTTTGAGCAGTGGAGCCCCACTTTAAGAAATATTATCTTAATTGCATGGAAAGCTGCAAAAGATAACATTCAAGACAGAAATAAATGGTTTTCTGAATTGGAATGAAGAAAGCATGAGACAAGGCAAGAAGCCATAGTCCAATACAAGAGAAAGGCCAAGATGGGAAAGCTACCTCCTATTGCTCAGGAGCCTAGCAAGTACTTTTCCAAGCCTTATCATTATTTTGAGAGGCAAAAGATCAAAGCTGAAGAACTAAAGAATAAGGAGCTCAAAGGGAAAAAGCCTGCTGAAACTAAAGATGCTGAAGCTCCTATTCAAGCCAAGATTCAGTCAGGAAAAGGAATAGTGATCAAAGATGCTGATCAAAAATAGCATAGAAATTTTCTTAAGTTTACTATGTAATCTTTTGATATTAAACATTATGTAAACTTTTGAAATATGAATATGACAAAGTATTAGAACAATGTGTTGTGTGATAAATTTGCTGTGTGATAAATTTATTTCATAGTTGTTCTGAGATTATGTCTTTGTATACATGTTTGATTGATACATGTTTATGTTTGCCCTGTTATTTAATCCTGCTTTACATCATACTATGATTTCATTCTGTATGGTGTATATCATTGACTAAGAGTTATGACTTCTCCAAATAGGAGGAGATTGTTGGGTACATTGGTTTAAATGTACCTGATTTGAAGAAGCCTCACCCAACTCAATGATATACATCAAAATGAATTTGATGTGTTTTGAGTTTACTTGTGCAGGTTAAGTATTTGCAGGAAAGAAGAAAAAGTTTCTAAGTCCATGTGTCGACACCCAGAGGGAAAGTGTCGACACTTAAGAAGACTTGTGTCGACACCCAAGCAAGCAGTGTCGACACTTGGAGTCATTGTGTCGACACCTGTGATGCAGAGTCGACACCAGACAGAAAGTGTCGACACAAGGAGCTGTGTCGACACTCAATGAAGAAAAGTGCAGTGAAGCAGTGTCGACACTTAACAGTTGTGTCAACACCATGAGGAACTATGTCTACATCAGAAAGTGTCGACACTTGGAGGCTGTGTCGACACTCAGCAAAAGTCAGCAGAGACTAAGAATAAGTCTCGACACCCAGAATAATGTGTCGACACACGGCAGAAGAGTCAACACTTGAAGAAAGTGTCGACACAAGGAAGAATGTGTCGACACTCAGCTGAAGACTCAACACAGAAGACAAGTGTCGACACAAGGAGCTGTGTCGACACTTAGAAAAGTTCAAGAATATTCTAAGTACAAGTGTCGACACAAAGGAGATGTGTCGACACTCAGCAAAAGTCTCAACAGAAGAAGAATGTGTCGACACAAGAAGCTGTGTCGACACTCAGCAAGTATCCACACAGAAGACATGTGTCGACACCAAGAAGCAGTGTCGACACTGACAAGTTCAACACATGAAGATGTGTCGACACAAAGGTGTTGTGTCGACACTTAGAAGAATTCAGCAAAATACTGAAGTACAAGGACTTGTGTCGACACACATTATCAGTGTCGACACATGAAGAAGAAGCAGTGTCGAGATATAAAATCTACAACACAAGTAGTTGTGTCGACACCTTGTAGGCTAGTGTCGACACTTAGTCAACTTGTCTCGACACTTAGTCTATAAGTGTCGACACTTAAAGACAGACAGTTACAGTTATTTCAAGAACTGATTGGATGACTTGACAGCTGTCATTCCAGCCGGTCTACTGCACCTGTCAGAGTTGTCAGAAATCAGTTATGAACCGGACCAGCCGGTTACCATGAAGAAGGCCTATAAATAGGCTTATACTATCTACAGAAGAAGTGTGATTAGAAGATCAACACATCAAGTAATACAAAGAAGATCTAGCTATCAAGTGAAGATCTAAGTAGTTGGAGAGAGAGAGCTCCATCCAAGAAGTCAGCCGTTGGAACCAGGGTGAGAAGAAGGGTTCAGATTTATTCTGAATCTTAAGTAGCAGAGATCAAGGATCAACTGCAGAAGATATCAATCTTATTGTGTTCTACTTTCAAGAAGCTTTGAAGAAAGTCAAGTCAGATTGATTTCAGCTGAGTTCTTCGAAGAACTCATCAAAAAACTCACAACTCTTCTCTCTTTTCTCTGAGTTGTTGAGTTACAATTTTTGTATTCATATTATCTTTTAGGATCCTTAGGGATCTGAGTCTTTGTAAGCCTGTAATTATAAAGGCTGAGTGTAGGGCTTGAGTGCCTGAGTGTAGGAGATTTGAATCTCTGAGTGTAGGCCTATTGTGGCTGAGTGTAGGCCTTGGTGGCTGAGTGTAGGCTTTGTGAAGAAGCTGAGTTGTAGGGCCTTGGACCTGAGCTGTAGGAACCTGTTTTGGGGTTCTGAGATAGTGGAGGTGTTTGGCCGAATCTAGTACACTACTAGATAGGCGAAGGGGGAAAGTGGATGTACCCAAACATTGGGGAACCACTATAAACCTGTGTGTTCACTGTGTGTATGTGGTTTTCTGTGATTGCTGATTGTGTGCTGTGATAAAGTAGTTTTAATTCTGTGGTATAATCTGAATTCTGCATAGAAAGTTAAAAAGATTTAAGTCACCTATTCACCCCCCCCCCCCTCTAGGTGATTAGGTACAATATCTTTCACATAGGGTTGGCATGCACCATATGATGGATGCGAGTAAGGAGTTATTCACCAACCATACAAGAATTGCATGAGGATGCAATTGGCAAGCGTTGCCTACCTAAATAACCGCATCGTGAGAGGAAAGCCAAAGTTGACTCATTGTGTTGGTGAAATACGGATCTTGTCCACTAAGAGAGTAGCTCGCATGAACTCTCCGAATTGTTAGTGAGGGCTATCATTTCGAATAAAATAGTGGGAGTGTTTTAATTGAAGTCCAAATTAAAATAAATTGTATTTGAAATTTTGATACTGATTTTATACTGCATAAATTCTTGTAGAATTCCATGGCAAGTGTTTCACACTCCACGTTGTCTCTGAGAGCCATCCTTGAGAAGGATAAGCTCAGTGGGACTAATTACATGGACTGGTACAGGAACCTGAGAATTGTTCTCAGGCAAGAGAGAAAGCTCTATGTCTTGGAAGAAGAAGCCCCCGAGGTGCCGACCGGGAACTCTTCCCGTGCTGAGAAGGATGCTTATAAGAAGTATACTGATGATGCTTTAGATGTCGAATGCCTTATGCTTGATACTATGAACTCTGAGCTTCAAAAGCAACATGAGAACATGGGGTGCAAGGAGATTGACGACCATCTCAAGAAAATGTTTCAAGGGCAGGATCGTTAAGAGAGGTTCGGCGTCACAAAAGCGTTGTTTCAGTGCAAGATGGGAGTTCGAGACTCAGTAGGGACTCACGTACTCAAGATGATTGGGTATATAGAGAACCTTGAAAGGCTGGGTTTTTCTCTTGGTCAAGAGTTGGCCACAGATCTGATCCTGCAATCGTTGCCGGACAGTTATGAGCAGTTCGTCTTGAACTAGAACATGAATGAAATAGACAAGACACTGCCCGAACTCCTAGGCATGTTGAGACCTGCCGAAATCAATATAAAGAAGGTCAAGCCTGTCAGCCCCATACTGATGGTGCATAAGGGCAAGGCCAAGGCCAAGGGCTCTAAGAAGACGAAGGTGGGACCTAAGTCATATCTTGAGCCCAACTCTTCTGCACTGGTGAAAAAGAAAAGCACGGTGAAGGAAGGGAAATGCCACCACTGTGGCAAGGCTGGTCATTGGAGGAGGAACTGTCCTTCGTACATTGAAGGTCTGCAGGAGGTATGACTTCCGCTTCAAATGTTCACGTTATAGAGATTACCCTTTCTGAACCTTCATCTTGGGTATTGGATACCGGATGTGGTTCTCACATTTGTACAAATGTGCAGGAACTGGGAAGGAGAAGATTGCTGAGTAACAGGGAGGTGGACCTCTGCGTCGGCAATGGAGCAAGAGTTGCTGCTGTAGCCGTAGGGGTTTACCGTCTTTCTTTACCCAGTGGGCTTGTAATAGAACTAGATAATTATTATTTTGTTCCGGCCATAACTAGAAACATTATATCTATTTCATGTTTGGATATGATTGGATTTTCTTTTATAATTAAGAACAACTGTTGTTCTATATTTAAGAATGATATTTGTTATGTTGTAGCTCAATTGTTTAATGGTCTTTATGTTTTGAACTTGGACCATCTGATCTGTAATGTAGAAAATACTAAAAGACTAAGAACAAATGACTCGAACCCTACATTTCTCTGGCATTGTCGTTTGGGCCATATCAACGAGAAGCGCATATCCAAGCTCCATAGAGATGGACTTTTGGACTCATTTGATTATGAATCATTTGAGCGATGCGAATCTTGTTTGTTAGGCAAGATAACTAAAGCTCCTTTCACTGGTTATACTGAGAGGGCTGAGGATCTCTTGGGTGTTGTACATAGTGATGTATGCGGACCCATGAGTTCCATGGCTATAGGTGGGTATTTCTACTTTGTTACATTTACTGATGATTTCAATAGATACGGATATGTGTATCTTATGAAGTGCAAATCCGAGACCTTTGAAAAGTTCAAAGAGTTCAAGAATGAAGTAGAAAACCAGTTGGGTAAAAGGGTTAAAGCACTCTGATCTGATCGAGGTGGCGAATACCTGAGTCATGAGTTCCGTGATCATCCGAAAGAGTGTGGTATTGTATCACAGCTCACTCCACCTAGAACACCACAACATAATGGTGTGTCTGAGAGGAGAAATCGTACTCTGTTAGACATAGTACGTTCGATGATGAGTCATGCAGACTTGCCTGTTTCCTTTTGGGGTTTTGCTTTAGAGACTGCTGCAATGACATTGAATCGCGCTCCAACGAAAACGGTTCTGAAGACACCATATGAAATATGGACTGGGAAGCGTCCTAGTATGTCGTTCATTAAAATTTGGGGCTGTGAGGCATACGTGAGACGTCAAATGCCTGACAAGCTGGAACCCAAATCGGATAAATGTTATCTGGTGGGATATCCTAAGGAAACGAAAGGGTATTACTTTTACCTACCGTATGAGGGCAAAGTGTTTATCGCAAGGACTGGTGTCTTCTTGGAGAAAGAGTTCTTATCAAGAAAGACTGAAAAGGTAGGGCTTGAAGAAGTTCAAGAACCACATGTAGTGAATGAACCGGAATTGGATTCTGAGACAGGACTACAAGATGTTGTAGCTAGAGAACCTGCTCAAGGAACACAAGTCCTACGTAGATCTGGTAGACCGAGGTTTGAGCCTGAGAGATATGGATTTCTCGTGTCTCAAATAAGTAATGTGTTGCTTATGGATCATGATGATGAACCAGCAACCTACCAAGAGGCTATGAATGGACCGGACTCTGACAAATGGCTTGAGGCTATGAAATCCGAAATGGACTCCATGTATGCAAACCAAGTTTGGAACTTGGTGGAACCACCTGAAGGGGTACGACCCATAGGGTGCAAGTGGGTCTTCAAGAAGAAGACCGACATGGATGGGAATGTACAGACATTCAAAGGGCGACTGGTGGCTAAGGGTTTCAAGCAAATTCATGGTATTGACTATGATGAGACCTTTTCCCCTGTTGCCATGGTAAAGTCCATAAGGATATTGCTTATTGTTGCTACGTATTATGACTACGAGATCTGGCAGATGGATGTCAAAACGGCTTTACTTAATGGAAACCTCCTTGAGGAAGTGTATATGACACAACCCGAGGGTTTTGTATCCCCAGATGAAGCCACTAAAATATGCAAGCTAAATAAGTCCATCTATGGACTGAAACAGGCCTCTCGAAGTTGGAATCTTCGTTTTGATGAGAAAATCAAAGAGTTTGGTTTCATCAAAAATGAAGATGAGCCTTGTGTTTACAAGCGAATCAGTGGGAGCATTGTTGTCTTCCTGATATTGTATGTAGATGACATACTGTTGATTGGGAATGACATTCCTACCCTGAAAGTTATTAAAAACAACCTAGGGAACTGCTTTTCAATGAAGGATTTGGGTGAAGCGACTTACATACTCGATATTAAGATCTATAGAGATAGATCGAAGAAGTTGCTGGGTTTGACCCAGAGTACGTACATCGAAAAGGTGTTGAAGCGGTTCAACATGCTTGAGTCCAAGAAAGGATTTTTGCCCATGTCTCATGGTGTGAATCTCTCTAAGGACAAGTGTCCAAAGTCGTGTGAAGATAAGGACCGCATGAAGTTGATTCCATATACTTCGGCAATTGGATCAATCATGTACGCGATGTTATGTACTCGATCCGACGTCTCCTTTGCTTTGAGCATGACTAGAAGGTATCAGTCAGACCCCGGTGAGTGTCACTGGATTGCAGTCAAGAATGTCCTGAAGTACTTGAGAAGGACTAAGGATGTGTTCTTGGTGTATGGTGGAGAGGAAGAGCTCGTTGTAAGTGGTTACACGGATGCTAGCTTCCAAACTGATAGAGACGACTCCAAGTCTCAGTCAGGTTTTGTGTTTTGCCTGAATGGAGGAGCTATGAGCTGGAAGAGTTCCAAGCAAGAGACAGTTGCTGATTCTACAATAGAGGCCGAGTATATCGCCGCAGCTAATGCGGCGAAGGAGGCTGTATGGATTAGGAAATTCATCGGCAAGTTTGATGTAGTTCCTAGCATTGTTGGTCCCGTAGTT
This sequence comes from Platanthera guangdongensis, assembly GCA_039583875.1. Lineage (NCBI taxonomy): Eukaryota > Viridiplantae > Streptophyta > Magnoliopsida > Asparagales > Orchidaceae > Platanthera > Platanthera guangdongensis. The sequence goes on along the minus strand of CM077159.1, from coordinate 10,873,023 downwards.
CTCTACTGTGATAACAATGGTGCAATTGCACAATCTAAGGAAGCTAGATCCCATCAGCGCTCCAAGCACATACTTCGGCGGTTTCATCTTTGATGAGTACGATTATGATAGGCTTTTTACTATCATAATTGTAATCATGTCTACTATTTCCTACCTCTTTTTGTGTTGATTTCATGATAATAGTAAAGAAACTGTCGTATCATAGATAGAAGAGCGTATTTAGAAGTCTTTGGCAGTTCTTGTAATAAACTATTTACTGAGTCTATCATTTTTTCTATTGCAGGTAATGCCAACCAATGGACCTAAAAGTCTCGGAGCAAATAGAGTTCACGGAGTCAACATGGCTGATGACAGGACGAAAATTTGGTGCACACGGCCAGACACACGGCCGTGTGCCTACCCGTGTCCTATGCACCTGGAGCTGAAGAATTTGGGCGCAGACGATGGAACCTCACACGGGTATGGCACACGCCCGTGTGCCTACCCGTGTCATATTTGCACACGACTGCAGACCAACCCGTGTCTGAGGAACACGGCTGAACACACGGCCGTGTCCCTACCCGTGTCATCTGACACGGCCCACGACCAGACACGCCTTCTCGTGGGGAACCGCCCAGGAACCGCCTAGGAACCGTCCACACGGCCTGCCACACGGCCGTGTGCGACCCCGTGTCCGACCTGTTTGCAAGGGAACTATAAATTTCCTGTAGAAAATTTTGTTTAGAACTTTTGGATCATTTCTGGATTGGAGAACTGCTGGAGGCCGAAGGGGAGCATTCAAGACAAGGAGGATTGAAGGGTATTCATATGTATTTTTTATTTAATCATTAACCCTTTGAATCCTTTCTTTCTCTTGATGATCCATCTTCAATTTATGTTTTAATTTGCATGAACTTCGCTTTGAATATTCTAGTAATCATGTATCACCTTGTTTATGTTACATTTGTAGTATTTTATTTGTGTTTATGCAATCAAACAAAGAGTTTAATCCTCCTTATGAATTACTTATTTGTTTTACACAATTTGCAATTGGCTAGATTGAGAAATTGGTTCTTTGCAATGCTTTTGGTATGTTCATATTGTAATGATAATTCCCTTTGTAATTCAAACTTAATGATCGAGAGATATTTTGTTTGGAAAATTGGAACACGAATAAAAGGATTCATGTTAATTTAGCGATAACATTCATGAATTTATGTAGTAATAAAGGTATTTTGCTTAATGCAAACTTGAGTGTTGTGAATTGTTCGAGAGAAAATTTACTATCTTAGGTTTAGATTTGGAATTGCTCGAGAGAGAATTTTGATGAAAAATTAACCTTTACATTGCACAAATTTAACAGTATTTTCATGTCATGATCGCTTAGAATTGAACTACTAAATGAAATTATTCATGTAATTATTTAAAAGCTTCATGTTTTTATCATTTTTATTTCTCCAATACTGAATTATCCAATTGGTCATAGTTAGGTTAATGTAGTTTAAATATCACTTTTGTTTAGAGGTATGATAATAAAGGGAGGGTGAGTACGAATAGTTGAAACCACCCTGTGGAATACGACACGAGATGTAGATTTCTCATATATTACGATTGATAGGTGCGCTTGCCTGAATGCTAATTCAATCTAGTTTAAATCCATCTACATAATTGTATTAGAATGTAGAACGAAATCGCATTGAGTTATTACTTGTTAGCAAGAAAAATCATCAAGTTTTTGGCGCCGTTGCCGGGGATCGTTTTCAATATTTTGAAATCCTAATCTTTATTGATCTACCAATTTTCATTTATATAATTATAAATTAGTATTTATATAATTATATTGCGTAATATTTTTTTTGTAGTCTGTTAGTCTATGACCAGGGGCAGAAATTCTGGGCTAGCACCATTTCATCCTGACCCAGAACGAATTCTCCATAACACTAACTTAAGGGACGTGGGAATTAATACCACAGATATTTCAAACTGACTATCAGAAGAGGAAACAGTAAACCAAGGAGAGAATCATCTTGAAAACTTAGATATCATGGCCAACCAAAATGAGCAAACCATGTCTGACTTTGCTAGACCTAACCTCCAAGGAACTGGGTCGAGCATCGTTAGACCACCGATATCTACCAATAACTTTGAATTGAAGCCTAGTGTAATACAAATGGTTCAACAGTATGTACAGTATGATGTCTTGCAAGATGAGGATCCTAACACCCACTTGGCCGGATTCTTAGAGATATGTGACACATTTAAGATCAATGGTGTTTCCAACGACGCCATTCGATTGAGATTGTTTCCATTTTCTTTAAGGCATAAGGCGAAGCAGTGGTTGAATTCCTTACCTAGAGGGTCGATCACAACTTGGGACATGATGGTTGAGAAGTTTCTGATGAAGTATTTTCCACCTGCGAAGACTGCGAAGTTAAGGAATGACATCTCTACGTACATTCAATTGGAATCTGAATCATTGTACGACACATGGGAACGATTCAAGGAGTTGTTAAGGAGATGTCCCCACCATGCTCTACCTTCATGGCTTCAGATTCAGACCTTCTATAATGGTCTAAATCCAGCCACCAAACAAATGATTGATGCGGCTAGTGGAGAAACTTTGAACAACAAGACACCTGAAGCGGCTCAGCAGTTGATAGAGGACATGGCAATGAACAATTACCAGTGGACTACAGTAAGACAAAAGCCTAGCAAGCCCGCAGGAATTTATGAAGTAGATGTCGTCACCGCCTTAGCAATTCAAGTGGAGAAACTTCACCAAAAGATGGACAACCTTGCCTTAGCATCACCTTCCATGGCACCTCAACAATGGGACCCTTCATGCACTGGAATGCCTAGTTGTGAACCGCAAGTTCAAGAGCATGTTGATTATATGGGTAATAATATTAGGCCACCTTTCAATCAAGCCAACAACCCATATAGCTCTACATATAATCCTGGATGGCGAAACCACCCCAATTTCTCTTGGGGAGGACAAGGAAATCAAGGGAAGCAGCCCATGTTTGGACAACAACCACAGTTGGAACCAAGGAAGCCTACATTGGAAGATGTGCTTACCAAATTCATGCAAACTACCGATGTAGCCTTCCGGAATCAAGAGGGTTCAATTCGGAACTTGGAGAATCAGATTGGTCAGCTTACAAGGATGGTTTCTGAAAGGCAGCAAGGAACACTTCCAGGGAATACAGAGATAAATCCAAGGGAGCATGCAAAAGCCGTTCAATTGAGGAGCGGAAAGGAGTTACAAGACCCAAGGCCTGCAAAAGAAGCACCCAAAATGGAGTATAGCGGCGAAGGACCAAGAGAGATGAACGTACAACCGATGGAGTACCAACCAGCATTACCATACCCAGCAAAGCATAACAAGGAGCGCATGGATGCGCAGTATGGTAAATTTTTATCTATGTTTAAGCAATTACATGTTAATTTACCTTTTTCTGAAATTATTCAAATGCCTAAATATGCAAAATTTCTTAAGGATTTGATTTCTAATAAAAAGAAAATAGAAGAATTATCATTAGTAACATTAAGTGAAGAATGTTCTGCTATTTTGCAAAATAAATTGCCACAAAAACTTAAGCATCTCGGTTCATTTTCAATTCCATGCTTAATCGGTGATTTACAAGTAAATAAGGCTTTAGCAGATCTAGGAGCAAGTATAAATTTAATACCTTATAAACTATATCTGAAACTAGGCCTAGGAGAACTTAGCCCAACAAGAATGAGTATTCAATTAGCAGATCGATCGGTTAAGTATCCTAAAGGAATAGTAGAAGATGTATTAGTTAAGGTAGATAAATTTATATTTCCTGCTGATTTTGTTATTTTAGATATGGATGAAAATATCGAAGTACCACTCATACTAGGCCGTCCATTTCTAGCTACATCTAGAGCACTTATTGATGTTTTTGATGGTAAATTAGTATTGCGAGTAGGAGAAGACGAAGTCACTTTTCAAATTGGCAATACTATGAAACAATCCTTAGATAACGATGATTATTGCTATTTTTCTCATGGTATTGATGATTTTATATCTTCTATAAATTCTAATTTTTATTATAAAGATCCTTTAGAAATTTGCATAACTAACAATTATCTAGAAGATGATAAAAATAATGACATTATTGAACATTTATTTTTTCTAGAAAATTGTGTTTCTATGAATAGAACAACGGAATATAGTTTAATTACTAAAGGAGATCATGAAATTCTTAAGAATAATACTAAGGATCCACCGATAGTAGAATTAAAAAATTTACCGGATCATCTTGAGTATGCATTCTTAGGAACAAATTCTTCGTACCCAGTTATCATTTCTTCAAATCTTTCCAAACTTGAAAAAGAAAAATTGATAACCGTATTGAAGAAATGTAAAGGTGCAATAGCGTGGCAAATATCTGATATAAAGGATATTAATCCTAGTTTTTGCACTCATAAAATTCTTTTGGAAGAAAACTATAAGTCGTCTATTCAACCGCAACGTAGGCTAAATCCTAATATGAAAGAGGTAGTTAAGGCTGAAATTGTAAAGTTATTAGATGCTGACATTATATATCCTATTTCAGATAGTTCATGGGTTAGTCCTGTCCAAGTAGTTCCTAAGAAGGGTGGCCTGACCGTAGTAGCAAATGATAGAAATGAATTAATTCCAACGCGAACAGTAACAGGTTGGCGTGTCTGTATAGACTATAGGAAATTAAACAATTCCACTAGGAAAGACCATTTCCCTCTTCCTTTCATTGACTAGATATTAGAACGCTTATCAGGACATTCTTATTATAGTTTTCTAGATGGACTTTCTGGATACTTTCAAATTCCTATAGCACCAGAAGACCAAGAGAAAACAACATTTACTTGCCCATTTGGTACCTTTGCCTATAGACGTATGCCTTTCGGGTTATGTAATGCGTCCACCACCTTTCAAAGGTACATGCTAGCAATCTTTAACGAGTATGTTGAAGATATCATGAAAGTGTTCATGGATGATTTTTCGGTTTTTGGCGACTCTTTTGAGTTGTGTTTGAATAATTTAGAGAAAGTTCTTAGGAGGTGTGAGGAGACGAATCTAGCGCTTAGTTGGGAGAAGTGCCATTTCATGGTACAAGAAGGGTTAGTACTTGGCCATAAAATTTCAAGCCAAGGAATTCAAGTAGATAGAGCAAAAATAGAGACCATAGAAAAATTGCCACCACCAACCTCCGTAAAGGCAGTGAGAAGTTTCTTAGGACACGCGCGATTTTATCATCGTTTTATAAAAGACTTCTCTAAAATAGCTAAACCACTTACAAGGCTTTTAGAAAAAGACACACCTTTTATTTTTGAACAAGAGTGTCTACATGCCTTTGAGTTCTTAAAAGAAAAATTAATTAATTCTCCTATTATGATCGCACCTGATTTTAGTCAACTATTTGAGATCATGTGTGACGCTAGTAGTTTTGCGGTAGGGGCTGTTTTAGGACAACGCCGAAACAAACATTTTCACCCAATATATTATGCTAGTAAAACACTTAATAATGCATAGGAGAATTATACAAGTACTGAAAAAGAACTCCTAGCAGTGGTATTCGCCTTTGATAAATTTAGACCATATTTAACATTGTCCAAAGTGGCAGTTTATACGGATCACTCTGCACTTAGATATTTGCTAGCCAAAGCGGAAGCAAAGCCTCGTTTAATCCGATGGGTTCTTCTTCTACAAGAATTTGATCTAGAAATTAGGGATAAACGAGGAGCGGAAAACTTAGCGGCAGATCATCTTTCACGTTTAGAAAACTCACTACGATCAATGTTAGATGAATCTGAAATTTCTGATACATTTCCTGAGGAATCATTATTTGCCATATCTACCAATATACATCTAGATTATCCATGGTTTGCAGATTATGCAAACTATCTTGTGGCTAAGGTCCTTCCAAAAGACTTTTCATATCAGCAGAAAAAGAAATTTTTCTCTGACTTGAAATATTACTTTTGGGAGGATCCTTTTCTTTTTCGGATATGTGCATATTCCGTTATAAGAAGGTGTGTATCAGCGGAGAAAGGTTGGAAGATTTTGGAGCAGTGTCATTCAGGTCCTGCTGGTGGTCACTATGGAGCGAATCGCTCCGCTAAAAAGGTTCTTGATTCCGGGTTTTATTGGCCCCTTCTATTCAGGGATGCCCAAAGGTATGTGCTTTCATGTGATTCTTGCCAAAAAGCAGGTAATATTTCTAAATTACATGAAATGCCTCAAAAATTTATCCTTGAATGTGAAGTATTCGATGTGTGGGGTATAGATTTTATGGGACCATTCCCAGATTCTTTTGGGAATAAATATATTTTGGTAGCTGTAGATTATGTATCAAGGTGGGTTGAAGCACAAGCTTTGCCTACTAATGATAGTAGGGTTGTAATTGGATTTTTGAAATCCTTATTCGCACGATTTGGCACACCACGTGCACTTATTAGCGATAGGGGTTCACACTTTTGTAATCTACAACTAGACAAAGTATTAGAAAAATATGGAGTTACACATAGGATAGTCACTCCGTATCATCCTCAAACTAGTGGGCAAGTTGAAGTTTCCAATAGAGAGCTTAAGAGAATCTTAGAAAAATCTATAGAAGGGAATAGGAAGCAGTGGTCTAGGAAACTTAACGACTGTTTGTGGGCTTATAGGACCGCCTACAAAACGCCTATAGGGACCACCCCCTTTAGATTAGTCTACGGTAAATCTTGCCACCTACCTATAGAATTAGAACACAAATCATATTGGGCAATACGCTCCTTAAATTTTGACGCTAGTTCTATAGGAGAGAAGCGTAAACTTCAACTTAACGAATTAGATGAGTGGAGAACTATGGCCTATGAGAACTCCCGGATTTATAAGGAGAAAACCAAACTATTTCATGATCGTCACCTTCGAAAACCCAAGGTATTCCAAAAAGGTGACCAAGTCCTCCTTTATAACTCCAGATTACGTTTATTCTCAGGGAAGTTAAGGTCTAAGTGGTCCGGACCCTTTAAAGTTAAAGAAGTCTTTCCCTACGGTACCGTCGAGTTAACTCACCCCGAGAAGGGAGATTTTAAGGTTAATGGTCACCGACTTAAGCCTTATTATGGTGAAATCCCTATGGACTTCGCTCGTCTAGAGACTTGCCTCCGTCTAGATTAGCTTCATATTAACTATAGTAGGTGTTTTTAAATATTCCTCTTTTAGTATAAATTTAATTAGATGCATTGAAAAATTAATGAAAAAAAAAGAAGAAGAAAAGAAATTTTTTTATGAAAAAAAAATTTCCACCAAAATTTTAATGAGAGAAAAAACTTTTCTGGAGCGGCACACGGCTAACCACACGGCCGTGTGGATGGCCGTGTACATGACACATGCTCAGGCCCAGCCGTGTGGAATTAATTCCGCAGAAGGTCATTTTCATCCCGAGCACACCACGGGTCCGCACCAACCCGTGTGCATAGCCGTGTGCATCGGTCTCGACGATCGTCGAGACCGATGTGTCGAGACATCGAACACGGGCGTGTCTGATTACACACGGCTGTGTCACCTACCTACCCGTGTTTATGTACCGTGCCAGCTGCAACACGGGGCACCACACGGCCGTGTTGTCGCCCGTGTCCACCTGACACGCTGTCCCCAGTCAGTTTGACCACACGGACTGAGGCAGGCCTGTGTTCCACGAGGCCTCGGATCCCCTAACACGGGTGCGCACACGGCCGTGTGCACACCCGTGTTCCATTACTTTACACGGACCGACGCACCCCGTGTTCCACGAGGGTGTTGATTCGCTAACACGGGTTCACACACGCCTGTGTGCGAACCCGTGTTCAACATGTATAAATAGGGCCGTGTGGATTTCTTCCTTGCTCACTCCAAATCCTCTCCCAGCTTCAGTCATCCCGTGGCCTGAACCCCAAGGCACCATATTTTCTCAAATTCTCGTCCCCCTTCACTCGCATTTTTCCCCTTCTACATCATGTCTTCCGGAAGAAGTGGAGGTCGCCGTCGCCGACCGGAATTACAAATCTCAACGGAGAGGCGGGATGCCGCTGCTCCGCTAATTTTTACCGATGCATCACACACCGCCCGCTTTAACCGCTTGCAATCAAAAAAATTTCAATACATATGTATAATTGATTGGAGCGTACTTGAAGAGATAAACTTAGCTGGAGATGTCAGGGGGCTAATTTCTGTAACGGGGTGAGATCAGTTTTTTGCCATAGAGGAGTTAGGCTTTAGGGAACTCACCTTAGAGTTCCTATCTTCATTTTATTCCAGCTTTAGGCCTAATTTCATCGACGCACCGCACGCGCCCGAGGGGATAGTTTCATTTCGAGTGGGTGGGACATTTTATACACTCACCATGCTCCAGTTCACCCAATATTTAGGGGTGTATGAGGAGTCGTTCCTTTTTAGTGCGGCCTACCCCGAACTCCACTTCGAACTCCCCAACCGCGATATGGCCGGTGGTATCTGGCGCCATATTTCATTTGACACTGACGCCTACGAGGCCAAGAGATCTAAGACATCTAAATTGATTTCTCCCGCCCTCCATTACATCCACCATCTCCTCAGCCACACGTTGAGCGGTCGGGGCGAAAGCTCCGGAGTTGTCAGTAGGCAGGATCTGTTATACCTCTACAGCATGACTTCACGATATCCTCTACATCTCGGTTATCTTCTAGCCCAGTTCATTCTTCATCAGGCTGACACCCCTCGTATAGGGTCTATTTGCATAGCACCCTATATTACTCGCCTCGTGAAGAATATGGGCATCTTTTTAGCCCTCCCCCAGATGACAGTGGTCGCAAAGACCGTGCCTATCACGATGGCTAGTCTTCGCGCCCTCCGCCTCGTCACCGCCCGTCAGGTCCGGGGAGGGGTTATATATTCTATTGCTCGACGTGGACCGCATGTACAGGACGACAGTGATGATGAGATAGATCCTGACCTCGACGTGCCATTGGTGCCTCCACCCCATTCCACCTACGCTCATGGCGAGTCGTCTATTGCACCTCCTCCACCTCAGTCACGATACTCGCGCGAGTTTAGGCAGTTCTTCGACACCGAGCTATCGCCGCGCCTACAGGACATTAAGGAGTCGCAGAAGCGGACCGAGGACCTCCTCGTACAGATCAGAGACCACCTTGGGCTCGCCCCTCGCCAGCCGCCAGCTCCAGCACCGCCTTCCTTCCCGGACGATTCGACAGACCACCAGGCTTACTTCTGATATGTATCGATGTAGTGCTATCTTCATGTATCGTATCTTGTAATTTTTTTTATATATCAGTGTATTCAGTTCTATCGACTATTATATATCATTGCATTGTATTACAGCTCTTGTTTCTTTAAAGTACTATTCTACTTATTATGATAGCAGTTTTTTTTTCTTATATCATCATGAAATCACTCTATGTTCGCTTTATTTTGCACTGAGGACATTGCAAATTTTAAGTCTGGGGGTAGAATGGTTATTCATGTGGTTACAATTGATCCTAATCTGCCTATCATAATACTCAAGTTTGTTATACCTCCCCCTAAAAATTTTGTTGATCTTTTAAGCTCTCATTTTTCTTTCATTTGGGATTATAAATATTTAATTTAACTTCGCACACTGATTAAAATGAATTGATGTAGACTCATAGAGTATTCAACTTTGTTGATTTCGTAATTAAGCATAGAAATTTTTTTAGCTTAATTTTCTCTATATAATTTAATTTTAAGATTACTCCTCTATATTAGTAACTATCCAACACTCTATTTTAGAAAATATATTTATCTATAATAAAGTGAGTCGATGAGTGTAACATTTTTATAATTTGGTATTAGGGCTTTAAAATTAAAAATTACTCCCTATTGATGTCTAGGACTCACCCTCTAGCATTCCTCAAAAACATTACATAGGTTAATTAGTAAGGGCGGAAATGACTTAGGCCTCCTATTGGATAGCTTGAGCCTTGTTATCCCAACACCTTTAACATGATACCCTTGCACACCCAATTTGAACCTAATCCCCATCCTTTTGATGCTCTACTATTAAAATTCACCAAGGCCAAATCCCTACCTATTAGCACACCTATCATTGATGCCTGCTTGGAATGATTTGTTCATTGTGATATGTGGCCTGAGTGCGTGTATACTTGCACCCACTTGGAATGATCCCTACTTTGAACCCCAAAAAAAAGACATAGTGATATGTGGCCTGAGTGCGTGTATACTTACACCCACTTGGAATGATCCCTACTATGGTCCCTTGGTTAAAATATATATATATATATAATAGAGTGCCCTTCAAAATGTGGGAAATATACATATTGCAAAGCCTGGGGGTGTTTACAAAAAATTGAAATATGTTAAGGTATCTTCCAACATAAGGCTCAATCAAGATTGAGGTGTGAAAAATTCATCGAACTTATCCTTCACTACCTCACCTTTAATCTTCTATCCTAAGCCAAAAAGGCTACCCCAAAATTCAAGTCCTAAGGATCCAACCTTACTAATTCTAAATTGTGCTGTGATGAGGGTGTAAAAAGGGTAAGCTCATGATTATCAGTAAGAGTACTTATAAGTTTTGAAACACTAATACGTATCTTATAAAGATTGTTATTTTCTCCTCATATTTGTTAAAGATGACTATACTTTTATTTCTAAAAGCGAGTGAGAGATAGTTAAAATGATATATTAGAGAAATTTTAAGATAAATCTATATTTAGAAAAGTCTGCTAAGTTATTTCCTATGCGATTACATCATTAAAGTTCTCTTAAATTCATAGCAACCAGTGTGCGGAGGCAAAATTATTTAATGGTAACCCAGGTGTTTGAATTAGTTTGCTTAGGGACAAGCAAACATCTAAGTCTGGGGGTATTTGATGAGTACGATTATGATAGGCTTTTTACTATCATAATTGTAATCATGTCTACTATTTCCTACCTCTTTTTTTGTTGATTTCATGATAATAGTAAAGAAACTGTCGTATCATAGATAGAAGAGCGTATTTAGAAGTCTTTGACAGTTCTTGTAATAAACTATTTACTGAGTCTATCATTTTTTCTATTGCAGGTAATGCCAACCAATGGACCTAAAAGTCTCAGAGCAAACAGAGGAGTTCACGGAGTCAACATGGCTGATGACAGGACGAAAATTTGGTGCACACGGCCAAACACACGACCGTGTGCCTACCCGTATCCTATGCACCTGGAGCTGAAGAATTTGGGCGCAGACGATGGAACCTCACACGGGTATGGCACACGCCCGTGTGCCTACCCGTGTCATATTTGCACACGACTGCAGACCAACCCGTGTCTGAGGAACACGACTGAACACACGGTCGTGTCCATACCCGTGTCATCTGACACGGCCCACGACCAGACACGCCTTCTCGTGGGGAACCGCCCAGGAACCGCCTAGGAACCGTCCACATGGCCTGCCACACGGCCGTGTGCGACCCCGTGTCCGACCTGTTTGCAAGGGAACTATAAATTTCCTGTCGAAAATTTTGTTTAGAACTTTTGGATCATTTCTGGATTGGAGAACTGCTGGAGGCCGAAGGGGAGCATTCAAGACAAGGAGGATTGAAGGGTATTCATATGTATTTTTATTTAATCATTAACCCTTTGAATCCTTTCTTTCTCTTGATGATCCTTCTTCAATTTATGTTTTAATTTGCATGAACTTCGCTTTGAATATTCTAGTAATCATGTATCACCTTGTTTATGTTACATTTGTAGTATTTTATTTGTGTTTATGCAATCAAACAAAGAGTTTAATCCTCCTTATGAATTACTTATTTGTTTTACACAATTTGCAATTGGCTAGATTGAGAAATTGGTTCTTTGCAATGCTTTTGGTATGTTCATATTGTAATGATAATTCCCTTTGTAATTCAAACTTAATGATCGAGAGATATTTTGTTTGGAAAATTAGAACACGAATAAAAGGATTCATGTTAATTTAGCGATAACATTCATGAATTTATGTAGTAATAAAGGTATTTTGCTTAATGCAAACTTGAGTGTTGTGAATTGTTCGAGAGAAAATTTACTATCTTAGGTTTAGATTTGGAATTGCTCGAGAGAGAATTTTGATGAAAAATTAACCTTTACATTGCACAAATTTAACAGTATTTTCATGTCATGATCGCTTAGAATTGAACTACTAAATGAAATTATTCATGTAATTATTTAAAAGCTTCATGTTTTTATCGTTTTTATTTCTCCAATACTGAATTATCCAATTGGTCATAGTTAGGTTAATGTAGTTTAAATATCACTTTTGTTTAGAGGTATGATAATAAAGGGAGGGTGAGTACGAATAGTTGAAACCACTCTGTGGAATACGACACGAGATGTAGATTTCTCATATATTACGATTGATAGGTGTGCTTGCCTGAATGCTAATTCAATCTAGTTTAAATCCATCTACATAATTGTATTAGAATGTAGAACGAAATCGCATTGAGTTATTACTTGTTAGCAAGAAAAATCATCACCAGGCCCCACCTCCGTCTCACGGAATAAGTAAAATAACGTTAAAAGTAGTGGTATTTCACTTCCGCCGGCAAGCTGATTCCCACTTATCCTACACCTCTCACGTCATTTCACAAAGTCGGACTAGAGTCAAGCTCAACAGGGTCTTCTTTCCCCGCTGATTCTGCCAAGCCCGTTCCCTTGGCTGTGGTTTTGCTGGATAGTAGACAGGGATAGTGAGAATCTCGTTAATCCATTCATGCGCGTCACTAATTAGATGATAAGTCATTTGACTACCTTAAGAGAGTCATAGTTACTCCCGTCGTTTACCCCCGCTTGGTTGAATTTCTTCACGTTGACATTCAGAGCACTGGGCAGAAATCACATTGCGTGACCATCCTTAGGGACCATCGCAATGCTTTGTTTAAATTAAACAGTCAGTTTCCCTTTGACCGTACCAGTTTCGAGTCGATTGTTCGACGCCCGGGGAAGGCCCCAAAGGGGCCATTCCCAACTCATCCCCCAGCCTGCATGCGACGACCCGCTCTCGCCACGGGTGCAGCTCAAGCAGTCCGCCGATAGCTGATGGGTTCAGGACTGGGACCCCCCGTGACCAATCCTCAGAGCCAATCCTTTTCTCGAAGTTACGGATCCATTTTGCCGACTTCCCTTACATACATTGTTCCATCGACCATAGACTGTTCACCTTGGAGACCTGATGCGGTTATGAGTACGATCGGACATGGACAAGACTCGATCCTCCGGATTTTCATGGGCCGCCGGCGGCGCACCGGACACCGCTAAACGTACGGCGCTCTTCCAGCGGCTGGACCCTACCTCCGACTAAGCCGTTTCCAGGGCTGACAGGCTGTTAAGCAGAAAAGATAACTCTTCCCGAGGTCCCCGCCAACGTCTCCGAACTATCGAATGTTTTCATCAAACGCCACATCCTGGCTCGAGAATTCTAACCCGACTCCCTTTTGAAGCTTACGTGGAGTGATGCTCTCTGAAGGGCTTCCCCCGTCTCTTAGGATCGTCTAACCCATGTGCAAGTGTCGTTCAAATCGAACCTTCCCACACTTCGGCGTTCAAAGCTCTCATTTGAATATTTGCTACTACCACCAAGATCCGCAACAATGACCGCTCCCCACTAGCTCGCACCCTGAGTTTCATAGCAGCTGCCGCGCCCTCCTACTCATCAAGGTATGGCATTTGCTTCGATGGCCAGCTGTAGGTCGCGCGCTTAAGAGCCATCCATTTTCGGGGCTAGTTGATTCGACAGGGGAGTTGTTAGACACTCCTTAGCGGATTTCAACTTTCATGACCATCGTCCTGCTGTCTTAATCGACCAACACCTTTTATGTGTTCTAGGTTAGCGCGCAGTTAGACACCATAACCCGACTTCCGGTTCATCCCGCATCGCCACTTCTACTTTGTAACGCCCCCGGTTTTTCTGTGTTTAGTTTGATTTTGGATTGGCGTTACGATGATGCATTTCCGGCCTTTCGCCGTTGTAGAGCGCGGTTCTAGCTCTGTAGGTTCCTTGTGTAGTCTGGTTGTAGCCAGTTGGCAAGTTTCCCCAGCTAGCCGGAGTCTGTTTTGGTGACTCGGTTGGGCCTCTTAGGGAAATGCTTGTGTTTTGGCTTCGGGAGGTGTTAGCCCCAGTGTTCGATCATCGGATGTTGTTTTCGACCTCGCCGTTGTTTTCGTGGCTTGGTTGTTTAGCAACGGAGCGAGTTTTGGTCGAAATCCGAGATCGTTTGCCTTCGCGTCGTTTCGGCGTTGTTTTGTTAGCTGCATGTTTGTTATGTTTGTTGTGCCGTGCGTGGCCGGTTATGGCTGAGCTTGTAGGCTGGTGCCTTGTATCTTGTTTGCTAGGTGTTAGCAGGTTTCTTTTCTGTGTAAGTTTGGGTGACACGGCCTGGGTCACGCCCGTGACCCAGGGCGTGTCCTGCTCGGGTAGAGCTCTCGTTTCTCCGGTCGACGAATTTTTGGTCGACAGGTTTTTTTTGTAGGAACACGGCCGTGACACGAGCGTGTCACGGGCGTGTCCCCCTTCGATTCGTCGGGCTGCGCTCGATGGTCGTCAGGCGGTGTTTAGTGAGAACACGGCCCTGTCACGGGCGTGTCGTGTCGAACACGGGCGTGACCTTGAGGCGTGTCTCTCTGTTCGACGATCGGCGCTCCACGATCGTCGGGCGGTGTTCGAGTTGGCACACGGCCTGTGACACGGGCGTGTCACAGGGCGTGTCCCGTGCTTCGTCGAGCGGAGATCGACTTTCGTCGAGTGGGTAGGTGCGTGAGTACACGCCCCGTGACACGGGCGTGTCGGGCCGTGTCACGGGCGTGTCTGGGGGGGGCGTGTCCCGTGTTTTCGTCGAGTAGAGATCGACGTTCGTCGAGTGTGTGAGTACACGCCCCGTGACACGGGCGTGTCGGGCCGTGTCACGGGCGTGTCTCGGGCGTGTTCCGTACTTTTTTCCTGAAATCGTCTTTTGTTGCCGTGAACTGTTTTTCCTCCTCATTTTTTTTTTCATCGTTCCCGAGTCTGGAAAGCTTCCAGCGGAGGGGTTTTGAGAGGAGGCGGTGGTTGTTTTGGCCGCCGATTTCGGGAAGGTTAGAGCCCATTTTTCTCGTGTGTTAGCGAATTCGGCTTGCTCTCGGCTAGATCTTCCCTTCCATGTAAGTTTTTCTTGATTTAGGGTTCGATTCCAGGAACTTCTAATTAACTGATTTCTTTCTTCCCTCAAGTTTCAGCTTTGGTCTTCTAGGTGGCCGATCTTGCCGCCGAAGCCAAGCCGTGGTGCGGCTGTTGTTTATTTTTCCGGAGAGGTAGAGGCAAGTGGCCCCTTGCCCTTGCCAAATTTATTTCTAACCCTTGATCTTTTTATTTCTTTTGTAAAGCTCTGTTCTCTTTGTCCTTTATCCTCCCTAGGGCAGCAGGTTGAGTTATTTCATCAAGCTTCTAATCAAGTGCTGACTCTTTATTTCCTTTTCTGGAATTTTAAAACAATGTTCTCTTTTGTCGGATGTTTAGTGTCCAGTGGGTAGATAGAGTTAGGGTGAGGTTTTTGTTAGTTGCAGTTTAGGGTTAGTTGCGGTAGCTCCGAGTAGTTAGGACGGAACGGTGGGTTGGGATTAAATCTCCAACTCTCTGTTTTTGCGCATGAGAGGGCTTAGGCTACGTTTTTAGCAAGACTTACGTTTACCCTAAGTGGAAAGCGCTGACAGCGTCGAGTGAGCCGAGCTCACTCAACGCCGTCACCCAGCATAGGACTTGCGGCTAAGTATTTTTAGGCGTCAGGTGAGTGGAGTTTACTCAACGCTGCGTCGAGAGGGCTCGACATTTCTGTCTTGAGTTCATGTGTACCTTAGGATTGTTAGTGTGACTTTTCCCTTCCTTTAGGGGGTGGTATTGGGTGTTCGGCAAATTTTTGCTTGCCGACTCTTGGGTTGTGGCAGGTGGTGCAATGTTTAGTGGCCTCTAAGAGGGGCGGCTGTTGATGTGGAGAGCTGTGGCCACGACCTGTTTGCCCTGGTATGGGTTGGTGTGGGACCCTAAAGCTGCCACTGGCGACCCCTTAGCCTTTTTTTTTGGACCTGATTCTGGTTATGAATTCAGATCCATGTTTTTTTTGACCTCTGCCACTTACCCACGTATTAGGAATGTTAGACTCCTTCGTTGAGCTTGTTGCTTTTATTGCTCGCACTTGGTGTGCTTTGCTGTGCTTTAGACAGTGCTCTTTTCTTACTGTTGTGCTCTTTCTTTTGCTTATAGCAGCTTGTTGTCGGGTTGATAAACCCTTCTTTTTGCTCTTAACTCTAATGCTTTATTTACTCTTTTGATTATTTCCTTGCTGAGGTGTTCTTTTCTTGAATGCCTCAGGTCCAGGTTGTAGCCGGTTCTGCGGCTAGTTCTTTTGGAGGGGCTGGTTTGTGGCCTCTTGGGTAGCTGAGACAGCTGATCCCGATTTTGGTGAGGTAGTTCTTTACTTTTCTGTATAGACATACATACTCACCAGTGGGTTCGTGTCAGGTTGTTGGCGCCCACTGGTGGCTTCTTGCGATGCTGGGTATGAACTAAAACTGCTGTTTCTGCCTTTTAGTGGTTGTTTACTTGCTTCTGGGAAAGGATTTTTGCTAGGTGGCATGTTAGATATTTTAAACCCTAAAAACATTATTATATGTATATCATGCATAGCATAATTACAAAACAAAGTCACTATATTTCCTTAGCGTAAAAAGATTTCCTTTTTATATCTATTATATTCACTTTAGAGTCGTGCATACCATGAGTTGTCCCTCGGGGACACTTATGCTCACTAGGGTGTTAACTTAATTGAACCAAACTATTTTCTGCTGCGTATACTTATACTTTTAATTGTGGACTAGCTGATCCACCATGCCGAGGGATACGGCCAATCAACATAACTGCTTTTCTTTCATAACTAATCAACGATTTTCCTTAAAACTAAGATCTGGAGTTTTGCCTGAGCGCGTGCAGTTATCCCCTGCACGGCGTGGCATCACGGCACGTGTTTTCTCTTGCTCTGATACGATTTTATCGTTGAGAAAATGTGGGTTGTGACAGTTGGTATCAGAGGGAGGTTGCTTGACAAATGGTCGGGCAACCTTTCCCCTTGTTTGCATTAGTGGTTAGCGTCATACCATACACACACCGATATGTCATCAGCACGTCTTGGCTAAAGCACGAACACTACACTCATAAGCATAAAGAAGTATACGGGGCATATTATGTAGTATGGGATGCATAATATGTGTTTGTATATGGATCCACCATAGGAGGCAACATGTGAGGGTTATGTAGTATGGGATGCATAACCTCACCACATGAATGCGGCTAGCACGTTTTCTTTTTTCGTTGCATGGGAATGTTATGTAGTATGGGATGCATAACATTTTCATGTGTACGCCGCCCATGGCATGCATTAAGGCCTTTTTTTTAGAATGCATAGCACATCATGCATAGCATAACATTCATAAGCACAACGTGTTAAGCTAAAGATTTGCAAGATGACATATGTACACACATGGTTTTGAGTCAAAACGAATACAAATACATGCATTCATGGTTTAGGCACATGAGTTAGTATGATGGTGGTGAACCATCTTAGGTTAAGCATAACATCATCATGATAAAACAACTCCCGGAGCAAGTTTAGCAGTTGAAGTTCATATTTAAGTGTGTTTGTCTGTACCGGGTAGTCTTGTTCTAGCTGTTGGGCTAGGTTTTGTCTAAAGCTGGTGCGATTATAGGATGGCGAGACGCCCCGCGACGAGATCGACCGCCCAATCCGAGGGTGAGACGTCAGGAGCGCAGAGCGAGGCGTTGGTGGAAAACCTGCGGCAGAATAATGAGACCTTATCGAGGCAGGTGGTGGCTATGCAGGCTCAGATTCAATCGCTTGTGACAGTGATGGCAGGATGCTCTTGGGAGTCATTTAAAGGGATGCTGTTGAGTAAGTTTCTGCCTTCAGTCGAGAGGGACCGGCTGATGAATGACTTCCTTCATTTGAAGCAGAGGGAACTTACAGGTGATGAGCATGAGATTGAGTCTAATAAGTTGAGTCAGATTGCTCCTGGTTTGGGGAGTGTTGAAGCAGATCGAGTTAAGCAATTTCTGGGTGGACTAAGAAGCGACATTCAGCAGTTAGTAAATGCTTGCGGAGCAATCAGTTATGCTAGCGTGGTTGAAGCTGCCTTGAGAGTTGAGGCCTTTGAGAATGCCAAGAATAGAGGCCAGCGGTTGAGGAAGGATAAGTGGAAGTCCAGTAAAGGGGAGATCCCTCAGGAACCTGATGTTGTCTCGAGAAAGAAGAACAAAGGGGGTTGTAGTTTCTGTGGCCATCCAGGCCACCCCTTGGAGAGGTGTTTCAAAAGGTCGGGAGCACAAAAAAAGGGAACAGGTGAACACGATTCGGGGTGCTCCCAGAGGAGGCTTGGTGTGTGCCTTTTGTGGTAGGAAGGGGCATGAGGCTGTCCGTTGCTGGTTAAAATATAAGGTCTATTTTCAGTGTGGGCAGAAGGGTCATCTCAAGGCAAAGTGCCCGCAGTCCCAGCCTATTTTGCAGCCAATACTCCTCCAAGCCTTGCCACCGCCTCAGCAGTTAGATAGAGGAAAAGGGAAGCTGAATGTGCTTTCGGCAGACGAAGCGCAGACTTTGACCTAGGTTATCTCAGGTTTGACTTCTCCTCAGTCGTTTCGTTATGATCCCTTTGTGGTTGTAGTTTTCGTTTTAGCATTTGTTTCCTTAGATGCGTGCGCTATTAGTAGGACGATTTAAGGTAAAGAACCGCTGGGCGCGCGTTCTCTTCGATTCAGGCGCTACGCACTCGTTTGTGGCTAGAGCCTTTGTGGAGCGGTTCAGTTTGGGCCTAGATCGTGTTGGTGGTGCCTTTTGCGTTAAGTTCCCCTCCGGTGACTCTGTGGTTACGGACCTGGGTGTCCTTGATTGTCCGATTTCGTTGGGGGATTTTTTTTTAGCCAAGGCAGATCTGAAGGTGATTGACCTGGAGGACTTCGATGTTATCTTGGGCATGTACTGGTTGTCAAGGTACGATGCTGTGATCCAGTGCAAGGGTAAGCGCTTGGACTTCGTCGAGGACAACGATCAGCCAGGGAGCGTTTATGGGTATTCTCTCCAGGAGTCTCCAGTCATTTCTGCGGTGCGTGCTCGGAAGTTGCTTGATTCTGGTTGTTCTGCCTGTGTGGTCTCTCTGGTAGGGGCTGTTGTTAGAGTGTCGTGTTTGCAAGAGATCCCTGTGGTGTGTGACTTCTCTGATGTGTTTCCTGATGATCTTCCCGGTCTTCCACCCGATCGAGATGTCGAGTTTGCTATAGATTTGGAGCCAGGCACGCGTCCTGTTGCCAAGGCGCCGTACCGGATGGCCCTGCGAGAGCTGGAAGAGTTGCGAATTCAGCTGGATGAGATGTTGGCAAAAGGGTTCATTAGGCCGAGTTCCTCACCATGGGGTGCTCCAGTGCTGTTCGTTAAAAAGAAGGATGGGTCGATGAGGCTATGCATCGACTATAGAGAACTGAACAAGGTTACTATTAAGAACAGGTACCCTTTGCCTCGGATTGACGATCTGTTTGACCAACTGCGTGGTAGTGCCGTGTCTTCCAAGATAGATCTTCAATCGGGCTATCACCAGTTGAGGATTCGGGAGTCAGATGTTCCGCGGACGGCGTTCCGCTCTCGTCATGGGCATTTTGAGTTTTTGGTTATGTCATTTGGTTTGACTAATGCGCCCTCAGCTTTTATGGATCTGATGAACAGAGTTTTTAAGGACTTCCTGGATAAGTTTGTGATTGTCTTTATAGATGATGTTCTGGTGTATTCTAAAGATGCGGAGGAGCATGATCGGCATTTGCGACTGGTCTTGGCGACTCTGAGAGACCATAAGCTATACGCCAAGCTGAACAAGTGCGAATTTTGGTTGCCTCAAGTTTCTTTTCTCGGCCACGTGGTGAATAAGGAGGGAATATTAGTGGACCCAGAAAAGATCGCTGCTGTTATGGAATGGGCGAGGCCTGTTACTCCCAAAGAGATCAGAAGCTTCTTGGGCTTGGCTGGATATTATAGGAGATTCGTAGAGGGATTCTCTACTTTGCCTGCGTCGTTGACCAGGTTGACGCAGAAAAATGCAGCCTTCATATGGGATAGCAAGTGTGAGGAGGCTTTTGAGGAATTAAAAAGAAGGTTATGTTCAGCTCCAGTTTTGTCTTTGCCTATTGAAGGTAGTGAGTATGATATATTTGTGGATGCGTCGCACGTCGGTCTGGGCTGCGTTTTGATGCAGGGCGGGAAGGTGATTGCGTACGGGTCGAGGCAGCTAAAGACTCATGAGAGGAATTACCCTACGCATGACCTGGAGTTTGCAGCTGTGATCTATGCGTTGAAATTGTGGAGGCATTTGCTGTACGGCGCGCAGTGCAAGATTTTCACGGATCATAAGAGTTTGAAGTATGTCTTCACTCAAAAAGAGTTGAATTTGCGCCAACGGCGGTGGTTGGAGTACGTGGCCGACTATGATGTTGAAATCCGGTATCATCCGGGTAAGGCGAATGTGGTGGCCGATGCCCTAAGTTGGAAGTCAGGAAAGATGTCAATCTCTCCGCCGAGCGTCTAGCGGAAGAGTTCCTTTTGATGGACATTTCGGTGGGAAGCGGCGATTCGCAGAGTAGCTTGGTAGTGGCAGAACCTTCATGGATTGCGGCAAGTTTTGCATTCCCGCAATTGGAGATATTCAGGATATGGTGTGCAGAGAAGCCCACGGATCTAGTGTTGCCCACCATCCAGGGTCTACCAAAATGTACCATGATTTAAAGCAGATTGCCTGGTGGTATGGGATGAAGAAGGACATAGCCAGATTTGTTTCTGAGTGCTTCTCTTGCAGGCGTGTGAAGGCCGACCAAGGGAGGCCTGGTGGCAAGCTAACTCCCTTAGAGATTCCGATGTGGAAGTGGGAGAGTATCTCGATGGATTTCATTACAGGCTTACCGAGATCTCCTATAGGGCATGATTCAGTTTGGGTGATCGTAGACAGATTGACGAAGAGTGCTCACTTCGTACCATTTAAGATCGATTATCCGATGAGGAAGATAGCCGAGCTGTATTTGGATGAGGTTATTAGATTGCATGGTGTACCCGTGAGTATCATATCAGATCGAGACTCCAGGTTTACGTCTCGTTTTTGGAAGAGCCTTCAAGAAGGGTTGGGTACAGATTTGAGATATTCTACAGCCTATCATCTCCAGACCAATGGTCAGACGGAGCGAGTAAATCAGATTGTGGAAGATATGATCCGATGCTATGTTCTGGAGCACGGAGGAGCGTGGGATGAGCGCTTGCGGCTTATGGAATTTGCGTATAATAACAGTTATCAAGAAAGCTTGCAAATGGCTCCTTTTGAAGCTTTATATGGGAGGCGCTGCAGGACTCCCTTGTTTTGGGCTGAGGTTGGCGAGAGACCTTTGTTGAGACCAGAAGCACTCGAGGAGATGGAAACTGCTGTGAAGCTTATTCGGGAAAAGCTTCGGATAGCCCAGGAGAGATATGAGAAAAATGCCAATCGGCGTAGATCGGATTTGGAATTTTTGGTGGGGGACTCAGTGTTCTTAAAGGTCTCCCCGTTGATCGGAGTCAAGCGTTTTGGCAAGAACAGGAAGTTGGACCTGAGGTTCGTGGGGCCGTTTCTGATTGTTGAGGGATTGGGATATCAGCTTATAGGCTGGCGTTGCCCGCAAATTTCCCTGGCGCGCATAATGTCTTCCACGTCAGTCAGCTGCGGAAATGTGTATCGAATGGCAGGCAGGTTTTGGATTATGTGCCTCAGTTGGAGCCGAATCTTTCTTATGTGGAGGTGCCTGTCTGCATTCTGGATTCTCAGGTTCGTGCGTTGCGGAAGAAATCTATTCCGATGGTTAAAGTTTTATGGAAGAATCAGGATGTAGAAAGCGTGACTTGGGAGTTGGAGTCGGCTATGAGGGAGGCTCACCCTCATCTGTTTCCCTGAGCGTGTGCCTGGTATGTTTTGTTTTATTTATGATTATACAGTTCTTTCCTGGCTCTTTCTCTCTCCTTCGTCATAGGAGTGTTGTGAGTAAAGTTTCGAGGCGAAACTTTCTTTTAGGGGGAGTGGCTGTAACGCCCCCGGTTTTTCTGTGTTTAGTTTGATTTTGGATTGGCGTTACGATGACGCATTTCCGGCCTTTCGCCGTTGTAGAGCGCGGTTCTAGCTCTGTAGGTTCCTTGTGTAGTCTGGTTGTAGCCAGTTGGCAAGTTTCCCCAGCTAGCCGGAGTCTGTTTTGGTGACTCGGTTGGGCCTCTTAGGGAAATGCTTGCGTTTTGGCTTCGGGAGGTGTTAGCCCCAGTGTTCGATCGTCGGATGTTGTTTTCGACCTCGCCGTTGTTTTCGTGGCTTGGTTGTTTAACTACGGAGCGAGTTTTGGTCGAAATCCGAGATCGTTTGCCTTCGCGTCGTTTCGGCGTTGTTTTGTTAGCTGCATGTTTGTTATGTTTGCTGTGCTGTGCGTGGCCTGTTATGGCTGAGCTTGTAGGCTGGTGCCTTGTATCTTGTTTGCTAGGTGTTAGCAGGTTTCTTTTCTGTGTAAGTTTGGGTGACACGGCCTGGGTCACGCCCGTGACCCAGGGCGTGTCCTGCTCGGGTAGAGCTCCCGTTTCTCCGGTCGACGAATTTTTGGTCGACAGGTTTTTTTTGTAGGAACACGGCCGTGACGGGCGTGTCACGGGCGTGTCCCCCTTCGATTCGTCGGGCTGCGCTCGATGGTCGTCAGGCGGTGTTTAGTGAGAACACGGCCCTGTCACGGGCGTGTCGTGTCGAACACGGGCGTGACCTTGAGGCGTGTCTCTTTGTTCGACGATCGGCGCTCCACGATCGTCGGGCGGTGTTCGAGTTGGCACACGGCCTGTGACACGGGCGTGTCACAGGGCGTGTCCCGTGCTTCGTCGAGCGGAGATCGACTTTCGTCGAGTGGGTAGGTGCGTGAGTACACGCCCCGTGACACGGGCGTGTCGGGCCGTGTCACGGGCGTGTCTGGGGGGGGCGCGTGTCCCGTGTTTTCGTCGAGTAGAGATCGACGTTCGTCGAGTGTGTGAGTACACGCCCCGTGACACGGGCGTGTCGGGCCGTGTCACGGGCGTGTCTCGGGCGTGTTCCGTACTTTTTTCCTGAAATCGTCTTTTGTTGTCCGTGAACTGTTTTTCCTCCTCATTTTTTTTTCATCGTTCCCGAGTCTGGAAAGCTTCCAGCGGAGGGGTTTTGAGAGGAGGCGGTGGTTGTTTTGGCCGGCGATTTCGGGAAGGTTAGAGCCCGTTTTTCTCGTGTGTTAGCGGATTCGGCTTGCTCTCGGCTAGATCTTCCCTTCCATGTAAGTTTTTCTTGATTTAGGGTTCGATTCCAGGAACTTCTAATTAACTGATTTCTTTCTTCCCTCAAGTTTCAGCTTTGGTCTTCTAGGTGGCCGATCTTGCCGCCGAAGCCAAGCCGTGGTGCGGCTGTTGTTTGTTTTTCCAGAGAGGTAGAGGCAAGTGGCCCCTTGCCCTTGCCAAATTTTTTTCTAACCCTTGATCTTTTTATTTCTTCTGTAAAGCTCTGTTCTCTTTGTCCTTTATCCTCCCTAGGGCAGCAGGTTGAGTTATTTCATCAAGCTTCTAATCAAGTGCTGACTCTTTATTTCCTTTTCTGGAATTTTAAAACAATGTTCTCTTTTGTCGGATGTTTAGTGTCCAGTGGGTAGATAGAGTTAGGGTGAGGTTTTTGTTAGTTGCAGTTTAGGGTTAGTTGCGGTAGCTCCGAGTAGTTAGGACGGAACGGTGGGTTGGGATTAAATCTCCAACTCTCTGTTTTCGCGCATGAGAGGGCTTAGGCTACGTTTTTAGCAAGACTTACGTTTACCCTAAGTGGAAAGCGCTGACAGCGTCGAGTGAGCCGAGCTCACTCAACGCCGTCACCCAGCATAGGACTTGCGGCTAAGTATTTTTAGGCGTCAGGTGAGTGGAGTTTACTCAACGCTGCGTCGAGAGGGCTCGACATTTCTGTCTTGAGTTCATGTGTACCTTAGGATTGTTAGTGTGACTTTTCCCTTCCTTTAGGGGGTGGTATTGGGTGTTCGGCAAATTTTTGCTTGCCGACTCTTGGGTTGTGGCAGGTGGTGCAATGTTTAGTGGCCTCTAAGAGGGGCGGTTGTTGATGTGGAGAGCTGTGGCCACGACCTGTTTGCCCTGGTATGGGTTGGTGTGGGACCCTAAAGCTGCCACTGGCGACCCCTTAGCCTTTTTTTTTGGACCTGATTCTGGTTATGAATTCAGATCCATGTTTTTTTTTGACCTCTGCCACTTACCCACGTATTAGGAATGTTAGACTCCTTCGTTGAGCTTGTTGCTTTTATTGCTCGCACTTGGTGTGCTTTGCTGTGCTTTAGACAGTGCTCTTTTCTTACTGTCGTGCTCTTTCTTTTGCTTATAGCAGCTTGTTGTCGGGTTGATAAACCCTTCTTTTTGCTCTTAACTCTAATGCTTTATTTACTCTTTTGATTATTTCCTTGCTGAGGTGTTCTTTTCTTGAATGCCTCAGGTCCAGGTTGTAGCCGGTTCTGCGGCTAGTTCTTTTGGAGGGGCTGGTTTGTGGCCTCTTGGGTAGCTGAGACAGCTGATCCCGATTTTGGTGAGGTAGTTCTTTACTTTTCTGTATAGACATACATACTCACCAGTGGGTTCGTGTCAGGTTGTTGGCGCCCACTGGTGGCTTCTTGCGATGCTGGGTATGAACTAAAACTGCTGTTTCTACCTTTTAGTGGTTGTTTACTTGCTTCTGGGAAAGGATTTTTGCTAGGTGGCATGTTAGATATTTTAAACCCTAAAAACATTATTATATGTATATCATGCATAGCATAATTACAAAACAAAGTCACTATATTTCCTTAGCGTAAAAAGATTTCCTTTTTATATCTATTATATTCACTTTAGAGTCGTGCATACCATGAGTTGTCCCTCGGGGACACTTATGCTCACTAGGGTGTTAACTTAATTGAACCAAACTATTTTCTGCTGCGTATACTTATACTTTTAATTGTGGACTAGCTGATCCACCATGCCGAGGGATACGGCCAATCAACATAACTGCTTTTCTTTCATAACTAATCAACGATTTTCCTTAAAACTAAGATCTGGAGTTTTGCCTGAGCGCGTGCAGTTATCCCCTGCACGGCGTGGCATCACGGCACGTGTTTTCTCTTGCTCTGATACGATTTTATCGTTGAGAAAATGCGGGTTGTGACATACTTACCAAAAATGGCCCACTTGGAGCCCTCGATTCAATGGCATGTGGCTCAACAAAGCAGCCAAGCCATCCTACCTATTTAAAGATTGAGAATAGGTTGAGGGCATTGTGCCACCGATGCCTTTAATCATTGGCTTTACCTGATAGAACTCTGCACAAGGCTCTAGCTATCCTGAGGGAAACTTCGGAGGGAACCATCTAATAGATGGTTCGATTAGTTTTTTGCCCCTATACCCAAGTCAGACGAACGATTTGCACATCAGTATCGTTGCGGGCCTCCACCAGAGTTTCTGTTGGCTTCGCCCCGCTCAGGCATAGTTCACCATCTTTTGGGTCCCGACACGCATGCTCTAACTCAAACCCTTCACATAAGATCAAGGTCGGTCGGCAGTTGTTGGGTACATTGGAATAAATGTACCTGATTTGAAGAAGCCTCACCCTACTCAATGATATACATCAAAATGTATTTGATGTATTTTGAGTTTAGTTGTGCAGGTTAAGTATTTGCAGGGAAAGCTGAAAAGTTTCTAAGTCCATGTGTCGACACCCAGAAGGAAAGTGTCGACACTTAAGAAGACTTGTGTCGACACCCAGAGAAGTAGTGTCGACACTTGGAGTAATTGTGTCGACACCAGGGATGCAAAGTCGACACTAGAAGGAAAGTGTCGACACATACAGGTTGTGTCGACACTCAATGAAGAAATGTCCAGTGAAGCAGTGTCGACACTTAGAAGCAGTGTTGACACCCAGAGGAACTGTGTCTACATCAGAAAGTGTCGACACTTGGAGGCTGTGTCGACACTCAGCAAATTTCAACAGAGTCTAAGTATAAGTGTCGACATAATGAAGAATGTGTCGACACACAACAGAAGACTCAATACATGAATAAAGTGTCGACACTAGGAGGCTGTGTCGACACTCAGCAAAGTTCAACAAATTCTAAGTACAAGTGTCGACACAAAAGAGATGTGTCGACACTCAGGAAAAGTCTCAACAAAAGAAGATGTGTCGACACAAGGAGAAGTGTCAACACTCGGCAAGTATCAACACAGAAGGCATGTGTTGACACCAAGAAGATGTGTCGACACTGAACAAGTTCAACACAAGAAGATGTGTCGACACAAAGGAGTTGTGTCGACACTTAGCAGAATTCAACTAAGTACTGAAGAACAAGGAGTTGTGTCGACACACAATATCAGTGTCGACGCATATTGAAGAAGCTGTGTCGAGATATAAACTCTACAACACAAGGAGTTGTGTCGACACCTTGAAGGCTAGTGTCGACACTTAGTCTACTTGTGTCGACACTTAGTCTATAAGTGTCGACACTTAAAGACAGACTGTCTCGACACTTTCAGACAGTTACAGATATTTCAAGAAGTGACTGGATGACATGACAGCTGTCATTCCAGCCAGTCTACTGCAACTGTCAGAGATGTCAGAAATCTGTTAGAAACCGGATCAGCCGGTCACCATGAAGGAGGCCTATAAATAGGCTTATTCTGTCAACAGAAGAAGATTAACATCAAGAGAAAGAGAAGAAGATCTAGCTATTCATTGAAGAATCATTTCAAGTGAAGATCTAAGTAGTTGGAGAGTGAGAGCTCCTTCCAAGAAGACAGCTATTGGAACCAGGCTGTGAAGAAAGTTTCAGACCTAGTTCTGAAACTTAAGTTGCAGTGATTGAAGATTAACTGAAGAGAGAGACTCAACCATATTGTGTTCTACATTAAAGAAGCTTTGAAGAAAGCCAAGTGAGGTTGATCTCAGCAGAGTTAATTCAAGAACTCATCAAGAAACTAGACAACTCTTCTCTCTTATTCTGAGTTGTAGGTTTATACATTGTATTTATAATTTCTTGTAGGATCCTTAAGGATCTGAGTTGTAAGCCTGAAATTATAAAGGCTGAGTGGTAGGGCCTGTGTGCCTGAGTGTAGGAGATCTATTTCTCTGAGTGTAGGCCTGTTGTAGGCTGAGGGTAGGCCTTGTGGCTGAGTGTAGGTCTTTGGAGAAGACTGAGTTGTAGGGATGTTGAGCTTGAGTTGTAGGAGTGGGATCACTCTGAGATGTAGGAACCTGGTTGGGGTTCTGAGTGTAAGATCTGAGGATCTGAGGTATAGTGGAGGAGTTTGGCCGAATCTAGTACACTACTAGATAGGCGAAGGGGGAAAGTGTATGTACCCAAACCTTGGGGAACCACTATAAATCTGTGTGTTTACTGTGTGCATGCTTTATTCTGTGATTGCTAATTGATTGTTGTGAAGAAGTAGTTATAAATCTGTGATATAATCTGCCTAAAAGTTTAGAAAGATTTAGTCACCTATTCACCCCCCCCCCCACTAGGTGATTAGGTACAATTTCTTTCAAGTGGTATCAGAGGGAGGTTGCTCAAAAAGGACATAACTGTCTGAGTAGATCCTTTTGGCAGATTCAGTATAAGTAAAGTGCAGAATCAAGAAAATCAAGAAAATGGGTTCAACAGAGAATCATAAGGAACTTGGATCCATGAAGTTGCCAATATGCAGAAAGGAGATTTTTGGCATCTGGAAAGAAAGGGTTAGACTGTTTATGGAAGCCTCAGACCCTAGAATATATATCACAGTTAAAGAAGGGTCATATGTTCCTATGAAGGTATCTGTGTTAGATGCAAATCAGAGAACACCTAAAGACTTTTCTGAAATGACAAAAGATGAGATTATTCTGGCCACCATGGACAAGAGGGCTCAGAATATCATTGTAAGTGCCATAGATGATGCTACATTTCAGAACTTGATACACTGTAAGACATCAAAGGAGATGTGGGATACTCTGATAGTGTACATGGAGGGTTCAGAAGAAGTTAGACAGGACAGAAAAACTTTGTTAAACCAAGAATATGAGAGCTTCAGACAAGGCAGGTCTGATAGTATAACAGAATGGTATAAGAAATTCTATAGGATTGTCAATGAGTTGATGTCCTATGGAAGAGAATTCAGCAATTATGAGCTGAATGATAAGTTCTTGAGGTCCCTAATAAAGGATTGGGACACCAAGATCTGTGTCATAAGGGAAATGGCCAAGTTAGCAGATATACCTCCTCCAACATTGTTTGGAAAGTTGTTATCCTATGAGATGCAGTTGCTGGTAAGGAAGGAGGAGGAGAATACTACAAGAAGTGAGCATAAAGAAAGAGCAGTGGCATTCAAGACAGAAGCCACCAAGAAATACAAAAGTAAGTCTTCATCTCCACCTCCAAAGGTTGCTGAGACTAGGTCAGATGATTCAGAAAGCAGAAATTCTGAAAGCAGTGAGAGTGATGAGGATTTTGCAGCTTTCACAAGACACTTTCAGAAGTTTCTAAAGAAGAAACAGTGGAGGTCAAAGCCATCCACTTCACAGGGAAAAGATGACTATTATCAGAACAAGAAGTCATCAAAGAAAGACAGGAGAAAGCCCAAGTCAAGCAAAGCAACTTTATCAAAAATTGTATGCTATTGCTGTAACAGACAAGGACATGTTGTTGCTGACTGTCCAGAGAAAAGGAGAGAGTCTACTGATAAGAAGAAGACTCAAATCAAGGGCAAGAAGGAAAGGTCATTTGTTGCCAAGAAGGACAAAAGCCTGTCAGACTATCATCTTCAGAAACTGATTCAGAAGCAGAAGCTTATATTGGACTGTTTGCTGAAGAAGAGAAAGAGGAGTTCATCCAGTTATGAACTCTATATATGAGCAAGAGGACAATCAGTGCCAAGTACTGATGGCCTTAACAGAATGTGACAAAATCCAGGATCAGCCTGGACCTAGTCAGGTACAAAATTGTTCTTTAAGTTCAATTTCTAGTGCTAATTCAGATTCAGTTACATCAGCATCAAGTGATGCCAGTGGATCTGAATCTGAAGGGGATATTCATCATTTAATTGATGAATATAGAGTACTGTTGCAAGCTTTTAAGAAAAGCAAATCATTGGCCAAAAGTCAGGCTAAGGAGATTGCTATCTTAAAGTTGCTGCAACAGATTTTGAGAAGTTGTTTGATCAAAAATTAAATGAAATAGCCAGACTGAAAAACATAACTGTTATTCAGATGGGGACTATAACATTCAAAAAAGATCAAATCAGAAATCTGGAGATTAGTCTTCAAAAGAAGAGAGATATAGTAGCAAGGTTCTCTAAACCAAAATCAGTTCTACCTCTGATAGATGAATTTGTTCATCAAAAAGGTAAAACTGGATTAGGGTTTACAAAACCTGCTAGGACTGTTAGTCCAAGTCTAAGGGCAAAGCCCCAGTACTCAACAAGCCTGCTGTAGATAAAACAGCTAGGGTTATACCTAAGCAAAGGTACAATAGATTTGAGTGTTGGTGCTGTGGCAAGGTAGGCCACTTTGCCATAGACTGTTGTCATAATTCTAATGTCAAGGTGAGTAACAAACTGCCTGTTGGAAGATCTACAGGTAGCTTTGTTAAGAGGCAAACTAACCAGCACCAAGGACCCAAGAATTCTTTGGGTTCTAAGGTTAACTAATCTGTTTTGCAGGTTAGTCCAAGTGATCATGCCCCAATATGGTACTTGGACAGTGGATGTTCCAGACACATGACTGGAACTAGGGGATTGCTAAAGGACTACACACCAATCAAGGATGGTCCTAAAGTCACCTTTGGTGGTTCTGAAAAAGGAATCATCAAGGGTTTTGGTAACATTTCTAGCAACCTTATAACTATTACTCAAGTGGCTTATGTTAAAGGTTTGAAACATAACCTTATTAGTATAAGTCAACTGAGTGATCTAGGATATGACATCTCATTTGTCAAAGATGGTTGTCATATCAGGAGGTCAAATGATCAAGAGATCATTCTGACAGGTTATAGAAAGAGAAATGTCTATTGCCTAGACATTATGTGTGAGAACAATGGTTCTCCAGTGTGTCTTGTAGCTGATGAGAAAGTCTCTCATTGTGTCAAATGGCACAAGAGGCTAGTCCATCTCAACTACAAGACAATTGGTCAACTCTATAACAAAGAGTTAGTGAGGAATGGTCCTCAGGTTAAGTGTATTAAAGATGGGATATGTTCAGCTTGTCAAAAGGGCAAGCAGACTAGATCCACCTTTAATAGCATTGAGAACAAAGATGCTGTGAGGTACTTATACCTCTTGCATTTGGATCTCTTTGTTCCTATGCCAGTTCACAACCTAGGTAGGAAGGTCTACACATTTGTGGTTGTAGATGACTACTCAAGGTTTTCCTGGGTGTTCTTCCTTAGACAGAAATCTGAAACACCTAGTATCTTCTATAGTTTTGTCAAACAAATTCAGAATGAGTTAGACAGTACAGTGGTCAAAATAAGAAGTGACCATGGTACTGAATTCCAGTCTGATAGTATGACAAAGCTATATGAAGAGTTTGGGATATTTCAGGAATTTTCTTCACCAAGAACACCTCAGCAAAATGGCATTGCTGAGAGGAAAAATAGAACCTTGATTGAGGCTGGTAGAACCCTATTAAGTGATACATCTCTCCCAGAATATTTCTGGGCTGAGGCAGTAAACACTGCATGCCATGTAATTAATAGGGCTACTATCACCAAGAGCCACAATAAGACCTCCTATGAGATTGTGAAAGGCAGAAAACCAAACCTATCCTATTTCAGGATCTTTGGTTGTAAATGCTATATACTTAATAATGGAAAGTCTTACTTGACCAAGTTTGCTGCCAAATCCCAAGAGGGGATCTTTGTTGGGTACAGCAACAATAATAAGGCTTATAGAGTATACAACTCGACTACTCAAGTTGTAGAAGAGTCAGTACATGTAGTATTTGATGAAGCTAGACTTATTAACAATGAATTGTCTAGAAGTATTTGCAGCTCCAAAGGTGTGACTAAGAAGATGGACAAGCTCACTATTGAAGAAGGATCTACTGCAAGTCAGCATGTAGATGATAGTGGTTGTTGTCCTGGGGGAGTACTACATGTACCTAATACAGAAGAAGACCAAGGAGTGCAGCAAGTTGAAGAAGCTGAAGGAGTTCAACCTGAAGCCAGGCTGCCTCCAGCTAGTAGACATCTAAGAGATCATCCAACAAATCAAATTATTGGTGATCTAAGTTAAGGGGTACAAACAAGGAGCAGAAATCTGAGTGCAGTGCTCTACTCCAGTTTTCTATCCCAGGTAGAGCCAAAGAAATTTGAAGAAGTCATCCTAGACCCTCATTGGATTGAGGCAATGCAAGAGGAGCTGAATCAGTTCAAGAGATGCAAAGTCTGGGAGCTTGTTCCTAAACCAAAAGACCACAACATAATTGGAACCAAATGGATCTTTAGGAACAAGATGGATGAACATGGAGTGATTATAAAGAACAAAGCAAGACTGGTTGTTAAGGGATATAGACAGGAAGAAAGTATTGACTTTGATCAAACCTTTGCTCCAGTAGCCAGACTGGAAGGCATAAGGATGTTCTTGGCCTATGCAACCTATCAAGGATTTAAAGTATACCAAATGGATGTTAAGTCAGCTTTTCTTAATGGAAATCTGAAAGAAGAGGTCTATGTGGAACAGCCATCAGGTTTTGTTGATTCAACTCAACCTAATTATGTCTATAGACTTAGGAAGGCTTTGTATGGGTTAAAACAAGCCCCTAGGGCTTGGTATGAAACTCTGTCTAGTTTTCTCATTGAGAATAAATTCACAAGGGGGAAAATAGACAAGACTCTATTCCTTAGGAAATCCAGAGGCAAGATCATTCTAGTCCAAATATATGTAGATGACATCATATTTGGGTCTACTGAAAGTGGTCTTTGCAGGAAGTTTGCAAAACTTATGCAAGGACAATTTGAAATGAGCAGTATGGGGGAACTTAAGTTCTTCTTGGGTCTCCAAGTTAGACAGACTGAGAATGGTTTATCCATATGCCAGTCTAAGTTCACCCTAGAATTAATAAGGAAGTATGGTATGGAAACATCCAGTACCATGAAAACTCCTATGGGGTCAAGTGTGTCTCTTAGCAAAGATGATGCAAGGAAACCTGTAGGTGAGACTTTGTATAGAGGGATAGTTGGATCCCTATTGTATTTGACTGCAAGTAGACCAGATATCATGTATGCTATATGTGTCTGTGCTAGGTACCAAGCATGCTCTAAAGAATCTCATTTGACAGCAGTCAAAAGAATACTGAGATATCTTAAGGGCACGCCTTATCTAGGCCTTTGGTACCCTAGGAATGGAGACTTTGACCTGACAGGTTATTCAGATGCAGATTTTGCAGGCTGCAAGGAAGATAGGAAAAGTACAACTGGTACTGTCAATTCCTATGTGGAAGACTGATTTTATGGAGTAGCAAGAAACAAACAAGTGTGGCTATCTCCACAGCAGAATCAGAGTATGTGGCTGCAGGAAGTTGCTGTGCTCAACTTCTATGGATACAACATCAGCTAGAAGACTATGGTATTCAAGTAAGTAGAACACCTCTATTATGTGATTCTACTAGTGTTATTTCTATTGCTAACAATCCTGTTTCTCATAGTAGGACTAAGCACATAGAGATAAAATACCATTTTCTTAGAGAACATGTGGAAAAAGAAGATATTTCACTAGAGTATGTTAATACAGATAATCAACTAGCTGACATGTATACTAATCCTTTAGAAGAAACCAAATTCAATAGGTTTAAAATTGAATTAGGTATGATAAACTTAGAATAAGTTTACAGAAATGGCTAAGTAAAATAGTGTCGGCACACAGAGTTGTCTGTGTCGAGACAGAGAATTGGTGTCGACACTTCAGAGAAAAGGTGTCGACATATCTAAGAAGTTGGTGTCGACACTTCAGAGAATTAGTGTCGACACATGCAGTGTAGGTGTCGACACAACCAAGGTGGTGTCGACACTTAAGTTTTACACAGAATTAGACAAGTAAAGTCTCGACTAAGTGTCGAGCTGAGTGGTGTCGACACATAAACAAGTGTCGACACATATATTCTGACGACTATACTTGTGTCGACACATAGATGTCGAGATATTATAAGTCTGTGTCGACACTTATCAACAGTGTCGACACAATTTAAGTATTTTGAGGCGCCCTTTCATCTTCGATTCCAGAAAGGTATAAATAGGTTTTTGTCATTGTCTGTCGACACGCTCACCAAAGTTTCGCGACCAAACTTGTGTGTCGAAACCTCTCTTCTCTAGATTCAAATTTCTTCAAACCCTAATGGCGCCCAAGCTTGAAGAGAATGTGAATGAAGGTTATGAACTGGTGCGGCACGCATTTGATGACGCGGAACCAGATATCAAAGGCATGATAACCCTAATCGCAGAGACTGGGTTAGAGTTTCTGGTTTCAGAGCCGACCAAGATATGGAAGAAAGAGGTCCTGGAATTCTTGAATGGAGCTAAAGTAGATGAATCAGGACTAAAGATTAAGTCAAGGGTTCATGGGGCTAAGGTGAAAATTTCTCCTAAAAGTCTGAGGAAGGTACTACAACTACCAAGAACCAAGGAGGAAGAAGATGTTACTGCATCTAAGACAAGATAAGCTTTGAGTTGGTGTGGACTGGATTCCAACCTAAAGATAGGTTCTGTGTTCAACAGAAAAGGAATGAACATCCAAGGCAAATTTTTGTCTGAAATTGTTGGCAAGGTTATCCTGTGCAAATCTGGGGGACATGACAGGATTTCAGCTTATATGTTCAGCCTCATGACAAGGATTATCTTCCAACTAAATACTGATTGGTCTGCAGTATTATTTGATAAGATTAAGGAGAATATGAAGAAGCCCAATTTGGGTAGGATTCTAAGTCTTTACTTGGCTGGTAGTATACCAGAAGTAATGAGCCAAGCTGCAGGTTCTAAGATCAATCACATGAGGAAGATGTACATGAGAATCTTCTCTAGATGGGATAGAGTCTTGACTAAGGAAATACCAACTCCTTAGAAGGAAACACCCTTGAAGAAGAAGAATAAAACAGCCCCTGTGGCTCAAGAATCATCAAGTAGTTCTGAGGAACAAGTAGTGTTTGTTGGAGTTACCATTATGATCTGGAAGTGATCAAGCATGTAATCTCACTGCCAACGCGATATGAGCATGCAGGGTCGCACATAAGAGATGTGGATAAGTTGGATGACTGACTGTGTTGGTAAAGGTTACCAATCACCGACCTGAATAGGGTTATGGGCAAAGTGTTGCCTTATAGGATCATCGGGTTGGGCAAATGTTGCCTTGATGGGCTGGTTGGGATTGTCGTCCGAGGGTCGATGACATTAGTCGAGAATTGTCTTCTGATTCCCTCCGATCGGCGAGAATCGTCTCTCTGATTCTCGCCGATCGACGAGAATCGTCGAGAATCAATTGTTGATTC
The DNA here is from genome assembly GCA_039583875.1 of Platanthera guangdongensis. Taxonomy (NCBI): domain Eukaryota; kingdom Viridiplantae; phylum Streptophyta; class Magnoliopsida; order Asparagales; family Orchidaceae; genus Platanthera; species Platanthera guangdongensis. The sequence continues at coordinate 10,838,408 of CM077159.1, read as the reverse complement.
TCGACGATCGACTACTTCGATAATTGTCGTCGACCGCGGCTCGACGATCGTCGAGTATCGTTGTGTATCGTCGAGCGCGGCTCGACGATCGGCGAGAATCGTCGAGTATTGTACTCTGATTCTCGCCGATCCTGTATGATACTCGTCGACTGATTCTCGCCGAACCTGCTCAGTGATTCTCGCCGATTGTCGCCGATTCTCACTGATTGATACTCGCCGATTCTGAATCCTATTTTTGGGTGGTCTGCGGATAGCGATTTTCCTGGGTTTATTTATACCTTTGGTATAAATAGGACACTTAGGGTTTTCGGGATGGAGGGGCTCGCGATTTTCTCCTGTAGCAGATCGAAACCCGACGGAAGCCATTCCGCCTTTCGATCTGCCGATCCCGATCCCCGCCGCCGACGGAAGAGTTCCGCCGCCGCCGTGTTTGCTCCGTCGACCGCCTCTTCTCCAGCGACTGTCGCTGGTGCTGCTCTTCCTGGCGCGGACCTAGCAGTCCGTGGAATAGCCGAGGTGCGGTCTTCTCCTTCCCGATCTTCCGTGCGACGGAAAGCTCGGCGTTCTCCCGCTCGTGTGGACTTCTGCTGAAACGTGGACACTATTCCATGTAGAACTCGCCACTAGCAAGCAGATAAAGTTTGGAGCATCTCCGTTGAGTTGTGACTCAACGCCACCGAGGTAATTTTTGCCTAGCTTTTGCTAACTTCTTGATTCAACGTTCATAGCCCGATCCACATCTCTTTGGGTTTTTCTTGATGTTTATTTTTCCGCTGCGTGCACAAGCGTTGTGCCATCCTCATAGAGAAACCCAACAGTGGTATCAGAGGGAGGTTCCGGCCATGATCGTTGTTTTGGAAGTTTGTTATTCCAGTGCGTGTAAACCTAGGGATTTAGAAGTGTTCTAAATGTCTAGATTTAGTCTTGGTCTCCTCGCCAAGAACGATTGGAATTTAGGTGGATTTCTAAGTGTTAGAAATTGTGATCTCCTTAGTAGTAACCATCCCTCGATTTTGTTTTGGATTTTTGAATCCAACAAAGAGAGATGAGCTTGTCTACTGCTTTAAGTTGAGCTGTCTTTGCCTTTGTCCAATGCATGTAAATCTGAGGATTTGGAAATTTCCGGATGTTCAGATTTAGCCCTTCCTTCTATCAAATGTTGATGGTGTCAGGATGTGCACATAAGGGATGCATGTGGTTTTAGAAGAATTGTTTTTCTTTGGATGTGCACGTCGATCAAATGTTGATCATGGTTAATTGTTAACCTATATTTGAAATCCCTTCATCAAATATTAAGTGTTCGGATGCCTTCCGATGGATGACACTCTTCCTGCCTCGATCGATGAAGTGTGGGCTTGCCAAAGCAAGGTGCATCAATCTATCTTGGTAAGGGTGCGAGCGGATAATTGTGATATCCCACTGTCGACATCGGGTCCAGCTTAACTAAGTGACCTCAAAGGTTGAGTGCCTAGAGGCATAGGGTTGGCATACACCATATGATGGATGCGAATAAGGAGTTATTCACCAACCATACAAGAATTGCATGAGGATGCAATTGGCAAGCGTTGCCTACCTAAATAACCGCATCGTGAGAGGAACGCCAAAGCAGACTCATAGTGTTGGTGAAATACGGATCTTGTCCACTAAGAGAGTAGCTCGCATGAACTCTCTGAATTGCTAGTGAGGGCTATCTTTTCGAATAAAATAGTGGGAGTATTTTAATTGAAGTCCTAATTAGAATAAATTGTAATTGAAATTTAGGTACTGATTTTATTCTGCATAAATTCTTGTAGAATTCCATAGCAAGCGTTGCGCACTCCACGTTGTCTCTGAGAGCCATCCTTGAGAAGGATAAGCTCAGTGGGACAAATTACATGGACTGGTATAGGAACCTGAGAATTGTTCTCAGGCAAGAGCGAAAGCTCTATGTCTTGGAAGAAGAAGCCCCCGAGGTGCCGACCGGGAACTCTTCCCGTGCTGAGAAAGATACTTATAAGAAGTATACTGACGATGCTTTGGATGTCGAGTGCCTTATGCTTGCCACCATGAACTCTGAGCTTCAGAAGCAACATGAGAACATGGGGTGCAAGGAGATTGACGAGCATCTCAAGAAAATGTTTCAAGGGCAGGCTCGTCAAGAGAGGTTCGACATCACGAAAGCGTTATTTCAGTGCAAGATGGGAGTTCGAGACTCAGTAGGGACTCACGTACTCAAGATGATTGGGTATATAGAGAACCTTGAAAGGCTGGGTTTTCCTCTTGGTCAAGAGTTGGCCACGGATCTGATCCTGTAATCATTGCCGGACAGTTATGAGCAGTTCGTCTTGAACTACAACATGAACGAGATAGACAAGACACTTCCTGAACTCCTAGGCATGTTGAGAACTGCCGAAATCAATATGAAGAAGGCCAAGCCTGCCAGCCCCATACTGATGGTGCATAAGGGCAAGGGCAAAGCCAAGGGCTCCAAGAAGACGAAGGTAGGACCTAAGTCATATCTTGAGCCCAAGTCTTCAGCACTGATGAAAAAGAAGAGCACGGTGAAGGATGGGAAATGCCACCACTGTGGCAAGGCTGGTCATTGGCGGAGGAACTGTCCTTCGTATATTGAGGGTCTGCAAAAATTGAGGGGAGGTATGACTTCCGCTTCTAATATCTACGTTATAGAGATAAACCTTTCTGCTCCTTCATCTTGGGTATTGGATACCGGATGTGGTTCTCACATTTGTACAAATGTGCAGGAACTGGGAAGGAGAAGATTGCTTAGTAAAGGGGAGGTGGACCTCCGCGTCGGCAATGGAGCAAGAGTTGCTGCTGTAGCCGTAGGAGTTTACCGTCTTTCTTTGCCCAGTAGGCTTGTAATAGAACTAGATAACTGTTATTTTGTTCCGGCGATAACTAGAAACATTATATCTATTTCATGTTTGGACATGATTGGATTTTCTTTTATAATTAAGAACAATTGTTGTTCTATGTTTAAGAATGATGTTTGTTATGCTGTAGCCCAATTGTTTAATGATCTTTACGTTTTGAACTTGTACCATCTGATCTGTAATGTAGAAAACAATAAAAGACTAAGAACAAATGATTCGAACCCTACTTTTCTCTGGCATTGTCGTTTGGGTCATATCAACGAGAAGCGCATATCCAAGCTCCATAGAGATGGACTTTTGGACTCATTTGATTATGAATCATTTGAGCGATGCGAATCTTGTTTGTTAGGCAAGATGACTAAAGCTCCTTTCACTGGTTATACTGAGAGGGCTGAGGATCTCTTGGGTGTTGTACATAGTGATGTATGCGGACCCATGAGTTCCATGGCTAGAGGAGGGTATTTCTACTTTGTTACATTTACTGATGATTTCAGTAGATACGGATATGTGTATCTTATGAAGTGCAAATCCGAGACCTTTGAAAAGTTCAAAGAGTTCAAGAATGAAGTAGAAAACCAGTTGGGTAAAAGGGTTAAAGCACTCCGATCTGATCGAGGTGGCGAATACCTGAGTCCTGAGTTCCGTGATCATCTGAAAGAGTGTGGTATTGTATCACAGCTCACTCCACCTAGAACACCACAACATAATGGTGTGTCTGAGAGGAGAAATCGTACTCTGTTAGACATGATACGTTCGATGATGAGTCATGCAGACTTGCCTGTTTCCTTTTGGGGTTTTGCTTTAGAGACTGCTGCAATGACATTGAATCGCGCTACAATTAAAACGGTTCTGAAGACACCATATGAGATATGGACTGGAAAGCATCCTAGTATGTCGTTCATTAAAATTTGGGGTTGTGAGGCATACGTGAGACGTCAAATGCCTGACAAGCTGGAACCCAAATCGGATAAATGTTATCTGGTGGGATATCCTAAGGAAACGAAAGGGTATTACTTTTACCTACCGTCTGAGGGCAAAGTGTTTGTCGCAAGGACTGGTGTCTTCTTGGAGAAAGTGTTCTTATCAAGAAAGACTGAAAAGGTAGAGCTTGAAGAAGTTCAAGAACCACATGTAGTGAATGAACCGGAATTGGATTCTGAGACAGGACTACAAGATGTTGTAGCTAGAGAACCTGCTCAGGGAACACAAGTCCTACGTAGATCTGGTAGACCGAGGTTTGAGCCTGAGAGATATGGATTTCTCGTGTCTCAAATAGGTAATGTGTTGCTTATGGATCATGATGATGAACCAGCAACCTACCAAGAGGCTATGAATGGACCGGACTCCGAAAAATGGCTTGAGGCTATGAAATCCGAAATGGACTCCATGTATGCAAACCAAGTTTGGAACTTGGTGGAACCACCTGAAGGGGTACGACCCATAGGGTGCAAGTGGGTCTTCAAGAAGAAGACCGACATGGATGGGAATGTACAGACATTCAAAGGGCGACTAGTGGCTAAGGGTTTCAAGCAAATTCATGGTATTGACTATGATGAGACCTTTTCCCCTGTTGCCATGGTAAAGTCCATTAGGATATTGCTTGCTATTGCTGCGTATTATGACTACGAGATCTGGAAGATGGATGTCAAAATGGCTTTCCTTAATGGAAACCTCCTTGAGGAAGTGTATATGACACAACCCGAGGGTTTTGTATCCCCAGATGAAGCCACTAAAATATGCAAGTTGAATAAGTCCATTTATGGACTGAAACAGGCCTCTCGAAGTTGGAATCTTCGTTTTGATGAGAAAATCAAAGAGTTTGTTTTCATCAAGAATGAAGATGAGCCTTGTGTTTACAAGCGAATCAGTGGGAGCATTGTTGTCTTCCTGATATTGTATGTAGATGACATACTGTTGATCGGGAATGACATTCCTACCCTGAAAGTTGTTAAGAACAACCTAGGGAACTGCTTTTCAATGAAGGATTTGGGTGAAGCGACTTATATACTCGGTATTAAGATCTATAGAGATAGATCGAAGAAGTTGCTGGGTTTGACCCAGAGTACGTACATCGAAAAGGTGTTGAAGCGGTTCAACATGCTTGAGTCCAAGAAAGGATTTTTGCCCATGTCTCATGGTGTGAATCTCTCTAAGGACCAGTGTCCAAAGTCTTGTGAAGATAAGGACTGCATGAAGTTGATTCCATATGCTTCGGCAATTGGATCAATTATGTACGCGATGTTATGTACTCGACCCGATGTCTCCTTTGCTTTGAGCATGACTAGCAGGTATCAGTCAAACCCCGGTGAGTGTCACTGGATTGCAGTCAAGAATATCTTGAAGTACTTGAGAAGGACTAAGGACGTGTTCTTGGTGTATGGTGGAGAGGAAGAGCTCGTTGTAAGTGGTTACACGGATGCTAGCTTCCAAACTGATCGAGACGACTCCAAGTCTCAGTCAGGTTTTGTGTTTTGCCTGAATGGAGGAGCTGTGAGCTGGAAGAGTTCCAAGCAAGAGACAGTTGCTGATTCTACAACAGAGGTCGAGTATATCGCAGCAGCTAATGCGGCGAAGGAGGCTGTATGGATTAGGAAATTCATCGGCGAGCTTGATGTAGTTCCTAGCATTGTTGGTCCCGTAGTTCTCTACTGTGATAACAATGGTGCAATTGCACAATCTAAGGAACCTAGATTTCATCAGTGCTCCAAGCACATACTCCGGCGTTTTCATCTTATTCGTGAGAACGAGGAGATGTAAACATTTGCAGAGTGCCGACTAAGGAAAATATTGCGGATCCGCTGACAAAGCCTCTCGCGCAGAGAAAGCATGATGGTCATACTAGATCGATGGGTATACGATACCTAAATGATCAACTCTAGCGAGAATCTTGTGGGTTGCATGTAATCTTGTATTTTGTTGGCTGTTTGTTCATATGATGAACTGTGTACCTAGTTTTTCTTTTATAATTAATGGCAAATTCTTTTATTATGAATTTTTCTATATATCATAGTTAAATGTTAACATAATAGATACCCTTAGAATGTTCGCTTCCATGGGACATCAAGTACGTGACTTGAATGTAAGAGCCCATGATTTATTTGAAGCTTCATTCTTAAAAGTCCCTGGTCGAGTATCATCATAGAAGCTAAGGATGATGATGGTACATGAAGACTAGCACGTATGTTGACTGATGACTGGTTCTCACAGGTCATGATATTGTGATATCAAGTCATCACGTGGGTACTTGTTAGTGAACAAGTTGTACTGGACAGACCCAACCTGAGACTACTCTGTGGATTGTCATCCAATCGTGTCACGAGTAGGTCTCAATTGACAATGGTGTTGTGATCCTTTGACCTGAAGTCACAGCATTCATCAAGTGAGGAAGAGCGTGCTTTGATGCCATCTAAAGTCTTCCTTGAGAAATGTTGATGATAAGGGTGGTTGTTGGGCATGTTACGAATCATTTGGGTGTTTGTGTGTGAGCAGATATGGGATTTGTCCTCCTGTATGACAGGAGTTGCATCCATGGGCCCCTTGATGGAACTGAACTGAGAAATGCATGGCCATGCTTGGTTGAGTCAATATGTGATATTGGACTCACCATTCTCTGGAAGTCCGTCCTGGATCAAGAAACTTGGATTGAGCTATTACGAGGGTGACACGGTCCATACCTCTAGTTCTTTCCGGATGTAAAGGACAAAGGGACAAAGACAACGCTGGTACATTGGTCATAAAGGCTTATGAGTTATAAACTCATATTGCTTGGAGGAGCAATGATGCATTGCTAGATGCCGCTCATTGTTTGTGAGGTTTTTGGTTTGATACTTTCGAGATCAAGTGGGAGTCTGTTGGAGTTACCATTATGATCTGGAAGTGATCAAGCATGTAATCTCACTGCCAACGCGATATGAGCCTGCAGGGTCGCACATAAGAGATGTGGAGAAGTTGGATGACTGACTGTGTTGGTAAAGGTTACCAATCACCGACCTGAATAGGGTTATGGGCAAAGTGTTGCCTTATAGGATCATCGGGTTGGGCAAATGTTGCCTTGATGGGCTGGTTGGGATTGTCGTCCGAGGGTCGATGACATTAGTCGAGAATCGTCTTCTGATTCCCGCCGATCGGCGAGAATCGTCTCTCTGATTCTCGCCGATCGACGAGAATCGTCGAGAATCAATTGTTGATTCTCGACGATCGACTACTTCGACAATTGTCGTCGACCGCAGCTCGACGATCGTCGAGTATCGTTGTGTATCGTCGAGCACGGCTCGACGATCGGCGAGAATCGTCGAGTATTGTACTCTGATTCTCGCCGATCCTGTATGATACTCGTCGACTGATTCTCGCCGAACCTGCTCAGTGATTCTCGCCGATTGTCGCCGATTCTCACCGATTGATACTCGCCGATTCTGAACCCCATTTTCGGGTGGTCTGCGGATAGCGATTTTACTGGGTTTATTTATACCTTTGGTATAAATATGACACTTAGGGTTTTCGGGATGGAGGGGCTCGCGATTTTCTCCTGTAGCAGATCGAAACCCGACGGAAGCCGTTCCGCCTTTCGATCCGCCGATCCCGATCCCCGCCGCCGACGGAAGAGTTCCGCCGCCGCCGTGTTTGCTCCGTCGACCGCCTCTTCTCCAGCGACTGTCGCTGGTGCTGCTCTTCCTGGCGCGGACCTAGCAGTCCGTGTGTAACGCCCCGAATTTTGTGTGCGAGTCGGTCGCGGAAAAAGAGTTTTTGGTGCCTGTAGGGGTACACGGCCTAGGACACGGGCGTGTCCAAGGCCGTGTCTGGCTGGTGATTTTTGGCCGTTTTCAACCCGAGAAGGACACGGCCAGAAACACGGCCGGATGACACGGGCGTGTCATCCGACACGGGCGTGTGCCAACCCGTGTCCAGACCCGTGTCCTGAGGGGTCGTGTCCGTTGCCGTGGCGGTTATGCGTGACACGCCCTCGAACACGGGCGTGTCGAGGAACCCGACACGGGCGTGTCAGGTCAGACACGGGCGTGTCTTGGCCCGTGTGCGTTTCCCCGTTCGACGATCGTTCCTGGATCGAGGCACACGGCCTTGGACACGGCCGTGTGCCAAGCCGTGTGCGGCCCAGTTCTGGGGAATTTTGTGCAGGTCCGAGCCGTTCATTTTCTTTAATTTAGATCTGACGGCCCAGATTAGTTTAGGCTCTGTTAAGGCCGGGAATAGGGAGTTATTCCCTCATTTTCTCTCCAAAATTCTCCCCTTCCAAAGTGAGAGAGGAGAGGAAGAAGAAGGAGGTTTCCGGCCGCCGGCGGAGCATCGGAGCGCCATTTCGAAATCGGAGAGCGGATCCGTGGAGGGAAAGTCATTGCGAAGAGTTCTAACCGCGTAGTTTTTCCATGGCGCCAAAACGGACTACAAGGGTAACGATTCTCAACTCGAGCGCTTGAATCTCTTTCTTTCTGCATAAGGAATCCCGCTCCCGCGAGTATGCGGTGAGTGCGTGGTGTTCCTTGGGGTTGACGGGAATAGTCCCCCTTGTGTTGCATGTAGACCCCGGAATCGTAAGTACGGGCATAGGCATTGTGTGTGAAGCCTACCCGGACGTGTTTTGTCTGGATCGGTGATGTTGCATTTGATATGGTTTTGCCGGAGAAGACTCCGTGCTTTGTTTTTTTTTTCGGGTTTCTACGCGGTAGATTGCAGCAGGGATCCTTGGAGGTTAGCTTCAAGGCGCACCCGGAAAACTGAGCGGAAACGTGTTCTGCTAACTTGGCGGTCTGGGAACCGGCCTTGATCATAACTGGGTTATGAGATTGTTTTGGGAAATTTGGGATCCGAGAGAAGCTTGGCCCGCGCAAAGTTCCTTAAATTGGACATGCGGCGTGAGCAACGGGCAAGTGGAATTGGACCTAGGCTATGTGGTTCGGTGCGAGAGACCCGAAGACGGGGACTGGCCGTTGGCATAGTCGGAGCCTTAGACGGTGGTCAGAAAGGCTAAATGCTCACATGTTGTTGCCATCCTAGGGATGGTGGTGAATGCACTGATTTGTCAGGGTTCACCATGAATGTGCCCTGAGTGCACGGGGTGTTTGGCCGTGCGAGCCTACACCTGTGGCGAATTATTATTGCGATATATATATATATATTGTTGGGCTAATGTTTTGCAGGGAAAGAGCACCGCCGTCCCGAGTAAGGGGCGGGGTCGTTATAATTTGGTCGGCTTTTAGCTGACCGTTGCTTTATTTGCCACCGTGCGGTGGTATGTGCTTGCAGGTGCTGCGGAGCCGAGCGCCAAATAGCGGGCTGGAGCCCATGTTGCTGTGCTGGCCCTAGAAGGCCGTAGAATAGTTGTTTTTACATTTCTCATGTGTGGCCGGCCTGCGAGCCGATGTATGTAAGACATGTTATATTTATGAACATTTGTAAGGCCATAAGGCCATGTACCTGTTTCAGTGTATTTGGGGTTTCATTCCTGTTGTTGTAGCTGTGGACATTCATATTGATGGAATTAATTTTGGGTTCTTTCAACTTTAAAATCTTCCGCTAGAATGCTCTGTGTTTAGGACGAGTAGTCTTATTAGATGGTTTGATTTATTCATTTAGTAACCCTTCCGACTGTCTGTGGTATATGGCGTCGGGTTCCAGCTGGACCTTCTGTTATATGCCATGCGACGGATGGGGGTGTTACAATTTGGTATCAGACTTCTGGTTACGGTCAAGCTTAAATGAATTCGTGGGCGAATTCTTTTAAGGGGTGGTGAGCACATGTGTGCGTCATCGTTATAACATCAAAAAGAACCCATGAATGTCCACTTAGGAATGAAAATACACTTGTTTTGTGGAACCTGAGTGTTCCAATGATTGCTTTTAGCAATTTGTTTGTTGTCTAATCGTGTGTCTTTGCTATTATAGGCAGCTAGGAGCGGTGCTGGTCAGTCAGAGCGTCCGCAATCAGCGGAAAGTAGTGCACCAAGGGACGTGCCTGCTACACCTCCTTCAGCGGAAACCATCAGGATGGTGGCTGAAGCCGTGTTCGCAATGATAAATGCCCAACCTGCGGGGCAAATGCATCGCGCACCTCCTGCGGATGAGCAAGAACCGGTTAGGGCGGCAGAGCCGAGGGTGGTGGAACGCGCAGCAGTTGAGTTAGTAGAGCCGAGGAGAACTACGGAGAGGCAGCTAAAGCATGTGATGGGCTTTAATCCTCCGAGGTTTAATGGGGTTGGAACACCAACTCAAGCTGAGGACTGGCTCTCTTCCATAAAGAGGGTGTTGACGGCCACAATGACTGAGGAGTGGCAGAAAACCACCATAGCGACTTTTCTTTTGGAAGGTGAGGCGAGGCTGTGGTGGGACGAGTTGGAGTTTCATCTTCTAGTGGGAAGGCAACTTGCGGATGTGCCGATAGAAGAATTTTCAAGATTGTTCCTAGCCAGATTTGTACCTTCTGCTCAGAGGTTGGAGATGGAGAATCAATTTCTTGGGTTGACTCAGGGATCCAGAAGCGTGGACGAATATCTGCATGAGTTCACACGGTTGGGTCGTTATGCTGGTGCTATGTTTTCAGAAGAAGAGAGGAAGACCAACCGATTCTATGAGGGTCTTCGTGGCGATTTACAGTTACTCCTTGCTGGGCCTAAGGCGCAGGGCTTCCTAGCCTTGGTCAATTCGGCCCGATCGTTGGAAAAGGTTGCGAAGAAAGTTCAAGAGAAGAGGGACCCAGGAGAAAGGAAGACCGAGTTCAAGGTGCCAAGTCACAAGACAGGTTTCCGCAGATGGAACAAGAAGCGGAGGACTTCAAACTCAGCCCCTTCGGCTGATGCATCGGGGACAACTACAAGTCGAGTCCCCGGAGCTTGCTACAACTGCGGGAAGATGGGGCATTTTGCTCGGGAGTGTTGGAGCGGACGTCCAAAGTCCGAGAGGAGACCTGGAGCGACTTATGAGGAGAAAGGGAAGGCGGTGGAGTCAACCGCATCCCATCATGCTCCAGCCCAGCCTAGAGTCTACAACCTTGGTCTACAGGAGGCCATTAAGCAAGCAGACGTGGTGACAGGTATGAGTTAAATTACAGTGGTTTAACTTTTATAGTTGTTACCTTCGTATTTGTTAGCTTACGTTTGTTAATGCTAGGCTTTGTGTTAATCTTTGGGTTTCCGGCGAGAGCCCTTTTTGATACGGGAGCATCACATTCCTTCTTGTCTGAAAAGTTTATATCGCGCATCGGAGTTCCGTTCTCGATGGCAGAAAACAAGTTGGATGTGTTGTTGCCTAATGGGTGCTCAATGCGTGCGGATAGGATTTGTGTTGTGAAGATTCAGATTGGAGACCGGGAGTTTGATTTGCGGGCGTTGGTTCTACCATTAGTGGAGTTCGACGTAATTTTCGGTATGGATTGGCTCTCGGAGCAGAGTGCATGTATTGATTGCAACCGTAAAGAAGTTAAGTTGGGTCTGGACACTGGTCGGGAGACTACTTTTGCGGGCATGAAGGGGTCAGGGAAAGTTCTGATATCAGCCCTTCAGGCGTTCAAGGCAGTTCGGTCTGGGGCAGAACTATATGTCACTCTAGTGCAGACTTCGACGCCTAAGCCTAGTTTGGACAGCATCCCGGTTGTGTCCGAGTATCCTGATGTGTTTCCAGATGATCTCCCAGGAGCCCCTCCTCAGCGGGAGATAGACTTTACTATAGAGCTGGTACCGGTGCCAAACCGGTGTCACGCTCCCCCTATCGGATAGCCCCAAGAGAAATGGCAGAGTTGAAGGTGCAACTGCAGGAGTTGCTAGAGCAAGGTTATGCGCGTCCAAGTTCGTCGCCTTGGAGCGCACCAGTTTCTTTGTTAAGAAGAAAGATGGGAGCTTGCGGCTTTGTATCGATTATCGGGAATTGAACAAACTTACGGAGAAGAACAAATATCCAATCCCGGGGATTGACGATCTATTTGATCAGTTGGTTGGGTCAACTGTATACTCGAAGTTAGATTTGAAGTCTGGTTACTATCAGTTGAGGATAAGGGAGAGCGACATTCCAAAGACAGCATTCAGTACGCGGTTTGGGCATTATGAGTTCACGGTTATGCCGTTTGGGTTGACGAATGCTCCATCCGTGTTTATGGATCTGATGAATAGGACGTTCAGAGAATACTTGGATCAGTTTGTGATAGTATTCATCGATGATATCCTGGTGTATTCGCGGTGCGAGGAGGATCATTACAAGCATTTACACATGGTGTTGGAGACATTGAGGAAAAGTCAGTTGTATGCAAAGTTCTCCAAGTGTGAGTTCTGGTTATCCTCGATAGCGTTCCTTGGTCATGTTGTCAGTGGAGAAGGAATAGCTGTGGATCCGGCGAAGATAGTGGCGATACGGGAGTGGCCTACTTTGACTACAGTGGCAGAGGTCCGGAGTTTTCTGGGGCTTGCTGGCTACTACAGGCGCTTCGTAGAGAACTTCTCGCGGATAGCACTACCACTCACGACGTTGACAAGGAAGGATCAGAAGTTTGTGTGGTCTTCGGAGTGCGAACAGGCTTTTGTAGAGTTGAAGAGGCGGTTAACCACGGCGCCTATTTTATGTTCGCCAAGTGGTACCGAAGGATTCGAGATTTATAGTGATGCTTCAGGTAGTGGTTTGGGCTGTGTTCTACTACAGCATGGGAGAGTGATAGCTTATGGTTCACGACAATTGAAGGTTCACGAGAGGAATTATCCGGTCCACGACTTAGAGTTAGCGGCCGTGATTTTTGCTCTAAAGCTTTGGAGGCACTATCTGTACGGTGTGAAGGTAGATATTTACACCGATCATAAGAGTTTGAAGTACCTATTGGATCAAAAGGATCTGAACATGAGGCAGAGGAGGTGGATGGAGTTCTTAGGGGACTACACCTTCAAGATACACTATGTGCCTGGGAAGGGAAATGTAGTGGCGGATGCGTTGAGTCGTAAGATTCCCGCACGAGCCAACTGGTTATCAGTGCATGATGAGAGATTGGTCCAAGAGTTGGAGGCATTGGAGATAACTTGTGTTGACAAGCAGTCTAGTGCCGAGGCGAAACTGTTTTGGACAGAGGTGCAGTGTGACCTAGCGGATAGAGTTCGGCGGGCTTTGGTTCAGGATAGCAGCATGAAGCAAATCCTAGATGGATCTTCGGATGGGTCAAATTCCCAGTTTGTGGTTGAAGATGGGTTGCTAAGGAAGGACGGTCGTCTATGCGTTCCTAGTGCGGATAATAGTCGGGAGGAGTTGATGTATGAGGCTCATCATACCAAATACTCAATCCACCCGGAAAGCACGAAGATGTATAGAGACATGAAGAAATTATTCTGGTGGCCGGGTTTGAAGAAGGATGTGGCGCTTTATGTGGCCAAGTGCCGTACTTGTGCATTAGTGAAGGCGGAATGCCAGAAGCCCGGAGGTTTCTTGAAATCACTTCCTATCCCAGAATGGAAGTTTGACGACATATCTATGGATTTTGTGCACGGTTTGCCGAAGTCGCAGAAAGGAAATGACGCCATTTGGGTGGTTGTTGATAGATTGACAAAGGTGTCGCACTTTATCCCAGTGAGAAAGGAGGATCCAGTGGAAAAGTTAGCCAAACTCTACGTGGATAATATTGTACGACTGCATGGTGTGCCTCGCAGTATTGTTAGTGATCGTGATGGACGCTTCACGTCAAATGACTGGAGGTTGGTGCATGGTCTGTTGGGTACTAAGCTAAAGTTCAGCACAGCCTTTCACCCGCAGACAGATGGCCAAACCGAGAGAGTCAACAGAACTATGGAGGACATGCTTCGCATGTGCGTCCTAGATTTCGGGAAGCATTGGGAGGATCACCTGTACATGGTGGAGTTTGCGTACAACAATAGCTTTCAGGCAAGCATTGGATTGGCGCCTTTTGAAGCTTTGTATGGGAGGAAGTGTCGTACGCCGTTGTCTTGGTTGGAGGCAGGCGAATCAAAGTTGTATAAACGTCAAGCGGTGGAAGATGCCACTTCAATGATACGGACAATTCAAGAAAGGCTGAAGATTGCTCAGGATAGACAGTCAAAGTACTACAATGCCAAACATAGAAATGTGGAGTTCAACGTTGGCGACATGGTGTATTTAAAAATCAAGCCGTTCAAGGGTGTATCGCGGGTTCGACGCTTGAAGAAGCTGAGTCCGAGATACCTTGGACCATTTGAGATCCTGGAGCGTGTTGGCGAGGCGGCGTATAGATTAAAGCTGTCGACGGAGTTGAGTGGGCTGCATGATGTATTCCACGTATCAGTGTTGCGTAAGGCAGTTCAGGAGGCTTCGCAGATCATTGCAGACGATCAGGTACCGGTTGATTATGAGTTAACAACAAGGGTCAGACCAGTACGAATTGAAGATGTTGCAGTCAAACGACTCCGCAACAAGGAGGTCAGAATGGTTAAAGTCCGTTGGGATAATTGCGGACGTGAGGAGCTTTCTTGGGAGCGAGAGCAAGCTATGTTGGAGGAATACCCCGAGTTATTCCACTCAGGTATCATTTAGCTTTCGTGTACCTTTGCTTAATTTCGGGACGAAATTCCTTAAGTGGGGGAGATTTGTAACGCCCCGAATTTTGTGTGCGAGTCGGTCGCGGAAAAAGAGTTTTTGGTGCCTGTAGGGGTACACGGCCTAGGACACGGGCGTGTCCAAGGCCGTGTCTGGCTGGTGATTTTTGGCCGTTTTCAACCCGAGAAGGACACGGCCAGAAACACGGCCGGATGACACGGGCGTGTCATCCGACACGGGCGTGTGCCAACCCGTGTCCAGACCCGTGTCCTGAGGGGTCGTGTCCGTTGCCGTGGCGGTTATGCGTGACACGCCCTCGAACACGGGCGTGTCGAGGAACCCGACACGGGCGTGTCAGGTCACACACGGGCGTGTCTTGGCCCGTGTGCGTTTCCCCGTTCGACGATCGTGCCTGGATCGAGGCACACGGCCTTGGACACGGCCGTGTGCCAAGCCGTGTGCGGCCCAGTTCTGGGGAATTTTGTGCAGGTCCGAGCCGTTCATTTTCTTTAATTTAGATCTGACGGCCCAGATTAGTTTAGGCTCTGTTAAGGCCGGGAATAGGGAGTTATTCCCTCATTTTCTCTCCAAAATTCTCCCCTTCCAAAGTGAGAGAGGAGAGGAAGAAGAAGGAGGTTTCCGGCCGCCGGCGGAGCATCGGAGCGCCATTTCGAAATCGGAGAGCGGATCCGTGGAGGGAAAGTCATTGCGAAGAGTTCTAACCGCGTAGTTTTTCCATGGCGCCAAAACGGACTACAAGGGTAACGATTCTCAACTCGAGCGCTTGAATCTCTTTCTTTCTGCATAAGGAATCCCGCTC
Source organism: Platanthera guangdongensis (assembly GCA_039583875.1). NCBI lineage: Eukaryota > Viridiplantae > Streptophyta > Magnoliopsida > Asparagales > Orchidaceae > Platanthera > Platanthera guangdongensis. Next base: position 10,823,210 of record CM077159.1, on the reverse strand, counting down.
CCGCGAGTATGCGGTGAGTGCGTGGTGTTCCTTGGGGTTGACGGGAATAGTCCCCCTTGTGTTGCATGTAGAGCCCGGAATCGTAAGTACGGGCATAGGCATTGTGTGTGAAGCCTACCCGGACGTGTTTTGTCTGGATCGGTGATGTTGCATTTGATATGGTTTTGCCGGAGAAGACTCCGTGCTTTGTTTTTTTTTTCGGGTTTCTACGCGGTAGATTGCAGCAGGGATCCTTGGAGGTTAGCTTCAAGGCGCACCCGGAAAACTGAGCGGAAACGTGTTCTGCTAACTTGGCGGTCTGGGAACCGGCCTTGATCATAACTGGGTTATGAGATTGTTTTGGGAAATTTGGGATCCGAGAGAAGCTTAGCCCGCGCAAAGTTCCTTAAATTGGACATGCGGCGTGAGCAACGGGCAAGTGGAATTGGACCTAGGCTATGTGGTTCGGTGCGAGAGACCCGAAGACGGGGACTGGCCGTTGGCATAGTCGGAGCCTTAGACGGTGGTCAGAAAGGCTAAATGCTCACATGTTGTTGCCATCCTAGGGATGGTGGTGAATGCACTGATTTGTCAGGGTTCACCATGAATGTGCCCTGAGTGCACGGGGTGTTTGGCCGTGCGAGCCTACACCTGTGGCGAATTATTATTGCGATATATATATATATTGTTGGGCTAATGTTTTGCAGGGAAAGAGCACCGCCGTCCCGAGTAAGGGGCGGGGTCGTTATAATTTGGTCGGCTTTTAGCTGACCGTTGCTTTATTTGCCACCGTGCGGTGGTATGTGCTTGCAGGTGCTGCGGAGCCGAGCGCCAAATAGCGGGCTGGAGCCCATGTTGCTGTGCTGGCCCTAGAAGGCCGTAGAATAGTTGTTTTTACATTTCTCATGTGTGGCCGGCCTGCGAGCCGATGTATGTAAGACATGTTATATTTATGAACATTTGTAAGGCCATAAGGCCATGTACCTGTTTCAGTGTATTTGGGGTTTCATTCCTGTTGTTGTAGCTGTGGACATTCATATTGATGGAATTAATTTTGGGTTCTTTCAACTTTAAAATCTTCCGCTAGAATGCTCTGTGTTTAGGACGAGTAGTCTTATTAGATGGTTTGATTTATTCATTTAGTAACCTTTCCGACTGTCTGTGGTATATGGCGTCGGGTTCCAGCTGGACCTTCTGTTATATGCCATGCGACGGATGGGGGTGTTACACCGTGGAATAGCCGAGGTGCGGTCTTCTCCTTCCCGATCTTCCGTGCGACGGAAAGCTCGGCGTTCTCCCGCTCGTGTGGACTTCTGCTGAAACGTGGACACTATTCCACGTAGAACTCGCCACTAGCAAGCAGATAAAGTTTGGAGCATCTCCGTTGAGTTGTGACTCAACGCCACCGAGGTAATTTTTGCCTAGCTTTTGCTAACTTCTTGATTCAACGTTCATAGCCCGATCCACATCTCTTTGGGTTTTTCTTGATGTTTATTTTTCCGCTGCGTGCACAAGCGTTGTGCCATCCTCATAGAGAAACCCAACAGTGTTCACTCCTGATGAAGAAGATAGTGGAAATGCTGGAAAGTCTCCAGCAAGACAAGATGATGCAGAGAGGCAGGGGGAGCTACCACAGGCTAGCCCACTTCACCAGGATTCCATCCAGGGGGAGCCTCTACTAGTGGATGAGACAACTCCTCTAGAAAGTGAACAAGCTACTCACACAATTCTTGAGGTAATAACTGCAATTAATACCTTAGATTTCCCTATTGAGGATGATGTTTTGTCTGATTCAATACCTAATGTTAATCAGCAAACAGAAACACATAGACAATACCAAGATGTTGTCATGAAGGACACATCTGTTGCAGATCAAGTGGTATCTGATCAAGTTGCTGATGAGATAAGAGTTTCACCACCCCATCCTCAACAAGAGTTTACTTTGGAAGAGCTGTTCCCAGACCTTCTTCAAACTGACATTGAAGTGGAAAAAGCTGCTGCTGAGGGGGAGACAGTAATTATTGAGGGGGAGCAAGTGGAGATTCTAGAAGAAACTACAAGCAAAGAGACTGAAAAGCCTAAGAATGTTGAGGAATTACCTAGGAATTGAAGGATTTGCCTCAAATCCCTAAGGACAGGGTTGATATAGCTAGTACATCTGCATCTGAAGATGAAGAGGCTGCCAGAGCCAAAAAGAGGAAATTCCAAGTATTTAAGAGAAGGAGCCAAACTTACAAAAAGGCTTTACAAACCATTGCACAACAGCCTGCACCACAGCCAGCACCATCTACAGATTTCAGTTCTCTGATGGTTGCAATGCAGATAAGAATGAATGATAATCTTACAGCTTCACATAATGCAATAATTACAGAAATAAAGAATATAGCTACTGGTCAGACTACAACTAATGCTACAACTAAGGCAGAATTTGATAAAGCATTACAAGAGGGAATAACTGCTGTTAAAACTGCTATACAAGACTCTCAAAAGGCTATAACTGGCAAGCTCTAAAGGTTGAAACCTTTCTTTAAAGATGGAGTAAACTATTTGGATGCTCAAATAAGATTTCAGAAAGATGATCTGAGAGATCATATTGTTAGAGAAGTCATAAATGGGGAGAGGGTGTTACTCAAAGCCAACTCTGATCATGCAAAATGGATTTCAAATTCCATCAGAGCCATCCTTGGATATCCTCCATTGTGTGATGATGATAATGTTGCAGAGTCTGGGATTAATCCTGCATATCTTGGAGGTGAGCAAGCTGAAGTAGCTCAAGTGATCTATCCTCCACCAGACTTTGATATGATACATGCAGATATACAGTCAATGTATAGCCCACCTGAGGGAAAGCAAAATGTCATCATAGAAAAAGTGGTTCAGCCAGTGCTAGAGGCTATACTGAAAGAACAAGAAGCTTTGTTGCTGAAAGAACAAGAGACTCAGTTGTCTAAGAAGAGATTCAGAGAGCAAGCTGAACTCAGGCCTGACTTTGAACAATGGAGCCCCACCTCCAGGAATATTATCTTAACTGCATGGAAGGCTGCCAAGGACAATATTCAAGACAGAAACAAGTGATATTCTAAATTGGAGTGGAGAAAGCATGAGTCCAGGCAAGAAGCCATTGTGCAATACATAAGAAAGGCTAAGATGGGAAAGCTACCTCCTACTGCCCAGGAGCCTAGCAAGTACTTTCCAAAGCCATATCATTACTTTGAAAGGAAGAAGATCAAAGCTGAAGAGTTAAAGAAGAAGGATCTTAAAGGCAAGAAGCCTGCTGCTGCTGAAGATGCTGAAGCCCCTGTCCAAGCAAAGATACAATCTGGAAAGGGCATAGTGATCAAGGAGACTGAGCAGCAATAGAATAGAATTTTCTTTAAGTTTACAGTTGTAATCACTTGTATTAAAACTTCTGTAAACTTGTGAATGATGAAAATGTTGAAGTTCTTAGAACTATGTGATGCGTGCTAATTCTATTACATTATTGTTCTGAGATATTGGTATATACATGTTTTGTTTATTACATGTTTATGAATTTACCCTGTTATATAATCTTGTTTTACATCATACTGTGATTTTATTATCTATGGTGTATATCATTGACTAAGGGTTATGACTTCTCCAAACAGGGGGAGATTGTTGGGTACATTGGAATAAATGTACCTGATTTGAAGAAGCCTCACCCTACTCAATGATATACATCAAAATGTATTTGATGTATTTTGAGTTTAGTTGTGCAGATTAAGTATTTGCAGGGAAAGCTGAAAAGTTTCTAAGTCCATGTGTCGACACCCAGAAGGAAAGTGTCGACACTTAAGAAGACTTGTGTCGACACCCAGAGAAGCAGTGTCGACACTTGGAGTAATTGTGTCGACACCAGGGATGCAGAGTCAACACCAGAAGGAAAGTGTCGACACATACAGGTTGTGTCGACACTCAATAAAGAAATGCCCAGTGAAGCAGTGTCGACACTTAGAAGCAGTGTCGACACCCTGAGGAACTGTGTCTACATCAGAAAGTGTCGACACTTGGAGGCTGTGTCGACACTCAGCAAATTTCAACAGAGTCTAAGTATAAGTGTCGACATAATGAAGAATGTGTCGACACACAGCAGAAGACTCAATACATGAAGAAAGTGTCGACACTAGGAGGCTGTGTCGACACTCAGCAAAGTTCAACAAATTCTAAGTACAAGTGTCGACACAAAGGAGATGTGTCGACACTCAGCAAAAGTCTCAACAAAAGAAGATGTGTCGACACAAGGAGAAGTGTCGACACTCAGCAAGTATCAACACAGAAGGCATGTGTCGACACCAAGAAGATGTGTCGACACTGAACAAGTTCAACACAAGAAGATGTGTCGACACTTAGCAGAATTCAACTAAGTACTGAAGAACAAGGAGTTGTGTCGACACACAATATCAGTGTCAACGCATAATGAAGAAGCTGTATCGAGATATAAATTCTACAACACAAGGAGTTGTGTCGACACCTTGAAGGCTAGTGTCGACACTTAGTCTACTTGTGTCGACACTTAGTCTATAAGTGTCGACACTTAAAGACAGACTGTCTCGACACTTTCAGACAGTTACAGATATTTCAAGAAGTGACTGGATGACATGACAGCTGCCATTCCAGCCAGTCTACTGCAACTGTCAGAGATGTCAGAAATCTGTTAGAAACCGAATCAGCCGGTCACCATGAAGAAGGCCTATAAATAGGCTTATTCTGTCAAAAGAAGAAGATTAACATCAAGAGAAAGAGAAGAAGATCTAGCTATTCATTGAAGAATCAATTCAAGTGAATATCTAAGTAGTTGGAGAGTGAGAGCTCCTTCCAAGAAGACAGCTGTTGGAATCAGGCTGTAAAGAAAGTTTCAGACCTAGTTCTGAAACTTAAGTTGCAGTGATTGAAGATTAACTGCAGAGAGAGACTCAACTCTATTGTGTTCTACATTCAAGAAGCTTTGAAGAAAGCCAAGTGAGGTTGATCTCAGCAGAGTTCATTCAAGAACTCATCAAGAAACCAGACAATTATTCTCTCTTATTCTGAGTTGTAGGTTTATACATTGTATTTGTAATTTCTTGTAGAATCCTTAAGGATCTGAGTTGTAAGCCTGAAATTATAAAGGCTGAGTGGTAGGGCTTGTGTGCCTGAGTGTAGGAGATCTATTTCTCTGAGTGTAGGCCTGTTGTAGGCTGAGGGTAGGCCTTGTGGCTGAGTGTAGGTCTTTGGAGAAGACTGAGTTGTAGGGTTATTGAGCCTGAGTTGTAGGAGTGGGATCACTCTGAGCTGTAGGAACCTGGTTGGGGTTCTGAGTGTAAGATCTGAGGATCTGAGGTATAGTGGAGGAGTTTGGCCGAATCTAGTACACTACTAGATAGGCGAAGGGGGAAAGTGGATGTACCCAAACCTTGGGGAACCACTATAAATCTGTGTGTTCACTGTGTGCATGCTTTATTCTGTGATTGCTGATTGATTGCTGTGAAGAAGTAGTTATAAATCTGTGATATAATCTGTCTAAAAGTTTAAAAAGATTTAGTCACCTATTCACCCCCCCCCCTCTAGGTGATTAGGTACAATTTCTTTCAACAGTGCACCTCATAAGAGGATCCCGCTCATCAGCTTCCTTGCACCCTACGGGCTTTATCACCCGTCGTCTCACATGCATGTCAGTCTCCTTGGTCCGTGTTTCAAGACGGGTCGAATGGGGAACCCACAGATCGTTGCAATAAGCATGGAAGTGCTGTTAAGCCCGTCTGTACGATGCGTGCTACGCTGCTAGTCGAACATAACGACATTGTCTCTGTGGGCATCACTCGCCCAGGCTCTACATGGCGATAAGGTCTGCAACGATCCACACCTCGAGCCAAGCAACAGACCAACGTATGTCGTTCCGCTTCAGGCTGAGGCACATCACCGACCTCCATCTACTTCCCTCCCGACAATTTCAAGCACTCTTTGACTCTGTTTTCAAAGTCATTTTCATCCTTCCCACGCGGTACTTGTTTGCTATCAGTCTCTCGCCCTTATTTAGTCTTGGACGGAATTTATCGCCCGATTAGGGCTGCATTCCCAAACAACCCGACTCGTTGACAGCACCTCATGGTGCGACAGGGTTCATGCCGAACGGGGCTCTCACCCTCCCTGAAGCCCCATTCCAGGAAACTTGGGCCCGGTCCATCGTTGAGGATGCTTCTCCAGACTACAATTCAAGCTGCATAGCAACCCGATTTCCATGCTGGGCAATTCCCGGTTCGCTCATCGTTACTAGGGGAATCCTCGTAAGTTTCTTCTCCTCCGCTTATTGATATGCTTAAACTCAGCAGGTCACCCCGCCCATTCTGGGGTCGCATATCAATTTTCATACAATAACAATTGAATTGGGTTAAACATGAGATTCACACAACTTTCTTCAAGCAACCAGACGATGATGACGATCAATATAATTTTCATCCCACCAATCAATCGATCGTTGCAAGAGAAAATCATTCCCGCTCTTCAGCCTGCCACATATCAGCGCATGACGGGCCAATCTCCGCATTCTAGACAAGACCAATGCATTACATTAGAGATCTTGTGGAGCTATTTAATGTTTGACGTCCAGGTGGACGTGCCCTTAGCCAGCTGGCCTCATGCGCAACTTGCGTTCAAAAACTCGAAGGTTCATGGGATTCTGCAATTCGCACCGTGTAATTCATTTCGATGCGCTCTTCATCGATGTGAGAGCCAAGATATCCATTGTCGAGAGACCTACAACTCTTGAAGAGAAAACAATAAATCTGCAAAACAAATCACTTTGAGAATATATGGTTGAAAATCTACAAATACTACATATTAACCTTGGCGCAAATCTGCGCCGAGTTGATCTCCCCTCCATCTAGAACATGTTACCATCAGGTTGTTCATGCAAAAGATGAACGACTGCGCAACAACATCAATGAGCTGCTGAATAAGTTCACAAGTTGTCAAATCGCTCGATCTCTTTAGGGTCTCGACAATGATCCTTCCGCAGGTTCACCTACGGAAACCTTGTTACGACTTTTCCTTTCTCTAAATGATAAGGTTCAATGGACTTCTCGCAGCATCACAGGCGGCGAACCACCCACGTCACAGTGATCCAAACACTTCACTGGACCATTCAATCGGTAGGAGTGATGGGCGGTGTGTACAAAGGGCAGGGACGTAGTCAACGCGAGCTGATGACTCACTCTTACTAGGAATTCCTCATTGAAGACCAACAATTGCAATAATCTATCCCCATCACGATTAAATTTTCAAAAGATTACCCGAACCAATCGACAAATGTTATAAACTCGTTGAATACGTAAGTGTAGCGCGTGTGCGGCCCAGAACATCTAAGGGCATCACAGACATATTATTGCCTCAAACTTCCGTGGCCTGAGCGGCCATAGTCCCTCTAAGAAGTTGGCCGCACAGGTTGAACTCCGCATAGCTAGTTAGCAGGCTGAGGTCTCGTTCGTTAACGGAATTAACCAGACAAATCACTCCACCAACTAAGAACTACCATGCACCACCACCCGTAGATTCAAGAAATAGCTCCCAGTCTGTCAATCCTTACTATGTCTGGACCTGATAAGTTTCCCCATGTTGAGCCAAATTGAGTCGCAAGCTCCACTCCTGGTGGTGCCCTTCTGTCAAATTAAGCCGCAGGCTCTCTCCTCTGTTCTCCGGGACGAGACTTATTCTGGCTCAAACGCCTCCAGCTTCATCCTCTGGAGAAGTTCTTTTGGTGGAGATTGGGTTGGGATGCGCTGCCCACTAGGGTGTGGCTACACCAGCGTGGGCTCGTAGATGCTCCTGTTTGCCCGTGGATCTATGGCGCGCCTGAGGACCAGGACCATGTCGTCGGTGGCTGTGTTAGGCTGGCCGCGGTTAGCAGGGAGCTGCAGTGATGGGGTCTGCGTATCCCCAGAGGGTGGACCTGGGATGACCTTCAGCGGGCGATTGTGCAGGGTGGTCAGGCGGCGCTTGGCCCAGCCCGCCTTCTCTGTTACACGATATATCAGTGCTGGCGGACACGGAATGCCTTGCTGCATGGACGTGAGGTGGGTACTCCCTTGGTTATAGCTGCTTCTATTGTGGAGAATCTTGCCCTCTTTGACCAAGGTCGCATGTTGGGATGTTAGGGTACCTCTCGCCCCTCGGGGCTGCCTAGCTCTACTTCTTGGTGCCCCCCACTGCCTGGATGGATCAAGGTTAACGTGGACGGATCTCTCCTACCATCGAGATGCGCTGGTATCGGGATTGTGATAAGATCTACGACGGGTGCGGTCCTCAGGGCGGCTGGATTTGCGTGGCGACACTGGGACCCTGGACGGGTGGAATTGGAGGCCATCCTGGCTATTCGGCGGGTGCTCCTTCCTGCGCTTCTCGAGGCTAGGGGGATCATCATCGAGGGGGATGCCACCAACGTCTTGGACTTCTGCCGCTCAGCGGCTCGGTGCTCCGCCCGCCCCTCCCCCTCTCTCCTGATGTGGATCTCTCCTTTCTGACTGAGTTTGCTGCTGTGCGATTCCAGCATGTTCGTCGTGGCACAAATAGAGCAGCCAACCACTGTGCCCAGCTGGCGGTTGTCGGTGATTTCCTTTGGGATCTTGGTAATGGAGCTGATGACACCTTTCTAGGCCTTGTGGCGGAGGACCCCCGCGGTCTGGAAGGTGGCTAATTGTTTGTTTTTTTGTCCCTTGTTTGTTGTATTGTTATTTTCCCCACCCCAGTTGTACCTTTTTATTTCCTGCTAGTGCTATTTTCTCGGAACCCAAAAACTTTGGCCCTTAAGGATAGCTTTCTATGGACAAAAAGAAGAAGATCCGCAAGGTTCTTGATGTCAATAATCCTGTTTCTCCTATAAAGCCTGCTATTTCTTCTCCAGGAAGGTCTCCTTCTTCCTTACAGGTTCAAGCTTCTCCAAAAGATAATGTGTCCTCTGCCATCCCCTTTTCTGAGAATATTTTTGAGCATTCTGGGGCTTTAATTTCGAATTCTGGGAATTGTTCGGACTTCTCCGAAGAGTGTGATTCTGACTGTTCTGCGAAGTCAGAAAGCTTTATTAAATCAGCAAGCTCCTCCAGCCACACATCAGATGCTCGGGATAATGTCGCTGAGAAATCTGCTAGCTCTTCCAGCCACTCACGTGGTGTAGGTTCTCAAGGTGTCCGACTCAATGTCTCTGAGAGCTCTTCAGCATCCCACCCTGCTGCCGGTACTCCAGGTGTTCGACATATTGCCACATAGAACTCCGTCGATGTCCAGCATGCTACTGGCACCCATTCTCCACTCAATCACGCTGCAAAGCCTTTTGTACCGGGTTCAATTGATGCATCATGAATCTTTGCGGCGTCACGCATGGTGTCCCGCCGCCGATCACTCAAGAAGTCCCGATTGTGAGAGTGACAGACGAAAGCAGCAAGGCACAGGATTGTCCCACCCGCCCAGTTGCTCCATTACCTAAGGTATGGTCAAAAAACATACCAGCTCACTTTCCTAAACTTGACATTCAGCAATCAGAATTTTATGATGACGGCATTGTAAACATGGATGAGGAGGAAGCTGAAAGCATCAAAGTCGAAAGCATCGAAGCTGAATTTGAGAATGCGTTGGTCGGTAGAGCGTGGGGCCTAACTTTCGTTTTGAATGGCTCTCCGCTCAACTTCACCGGAAGTGGGGGGCGTTGGATGGATTCCAAGTTTGTGATCAGAGCGAGGGTTGTTTCTTATTAAAGTTTCCCAAAAGAGAAGATCTGGACCATGTTTAGCAAGACGGCCCATGACATGTAGCGGGTAAAGTCCTCGGGCTCGACCTATGGTCAAGCAAATTCATTCCATCTCTGAATCCTCATTTACTTGTGCCAACCTGGGTGCGAGCTCCGGGGCTCGCCCTCTGTTTTTGGGTCACAAAAATCTTTGCCGAATTGCTGGCATCATTGGGGAGCCGTTCTATATTGATGCACTTACTAAATCAAGATCGAGGACTAGCTTCGCTAGATTCTGCGTTCGACGTGATCTGGCGACACCTCTTCTCGGTGGGTTGTGGCTAAATAGCACAAAGAGTGGGAAATTCTTCCAAAAATTGGTTTATGAAAGCATCCGATCGCTCTGCACAACGTGAGGGTTTGCTGAACACGGTGACGCGACATGCGCATCATTTGCTCCCAATAAGAAGGCCGAAGATCGGAACCCACAGGCGGGTTTGGATGGTTGGACTCTTGTTTTACCTCGGAAGCCACATTATAAAACAAATGCTGACAACAATTTGCAGAAGCCAAACCGTCAATGGCGGAAAGTGGAGAAGCCGATTGCCCCGATTACACCCAATATTCCGGCCACTGGTGCGGCCCAGAGCGATGCCCCTGTGGATGTCTCCATTTTGCCAAAGGCCACGGATATTCAAGCACAGTTAGCAGTGGAGGAGTGCCATGTCCAGGAAGACATCACTTCCATCAATGAGCAATGTAATGGCTCAAAGCATAATCATCTGCGGCCATCCAAAGATACTACTGATACTGGCCTAGAAAATTTTATCAATGAACGTGCTGACCCGGATGTGAGGAGACCGAGATCACCCACCAAAAGGGCCCGTACAAGATCTACGAGCAGGGCTAAATACGTTCGGGATGGGGAGGAGCAAGCAGCGGGGTTTCCCCTTATTTGCAATGACGAAGTTGATTTTCTGGAATTGCCGGGGAGCAAACAAGCTCTCTTCCCGGGCACATTTACAAGAGCTTGTTCCTTCGCACAATCCGACAGTCGTTGCACTCCTTGAAACTCAGCAACAAATGTTTACTCGCAGAGATGTGGACAGATTAATTGGGAGAAGCTGGAGTTTTGAATTTGTTCCAGCAGTGGGCAAATCCGGTGGAATTATTCTTCTTTGGTTGGATAGTTTAATCATGATTAGTGGCATGGTCAAGGATAAACAGTTTATTAGAGCAGACATTGATCTGCCCAACGGGGTCAAATGGAACCTGGGAGCCATCTATGCGAATAAGTACATGCACCAAAGGCGGGCCCTTTGGGCGGAGCTAGCTGCTTTGGACAAAAATACTCCAACTATCCTTGGAGGCGACTTTAATTGTGTGCTGCGGGCTGAGGAGAAAAGAGGGGGTGGGAGATTGAATCCTGCTAAGGGGGGCCATGAATTTGCTAATTTCATTTCTCTCGGTGGCTATCATGAAATCCCCTACACGGGAAATCCCTTCACTTGGTGCAACAATTAGCGGCCGACTGACTGTGTTCTCTCTCACCTTGATCGGGTTCTACTAAACGTTCCGACACTGATGGCTTTCCCGGGCTCAATTACTCATCACTTGACTAGGATTGCGTCAGATCACGCGCCCTTACTTCTGGAAATTGATCATATGAATTTTTTGTCTCCAAGAGGTAGTTTGCGGTTCGAAGAAGCTTGGATGACCAATCCCGCAGTTCACTCGGTTGCTCTGGGGGCTTGGAGAAAACCGGTTACTGGAAATCCAAATAAAATTCTAGAGGTTAAATGTGCAAGAACGATCAAGATTATTTTCCGATGGACCAAGTTCAATGTAAAAGCTGAAGCTGAGCGTGCTAAGAAATTGGAACATGAAATTGGTGAAATTCAACTGCGGGAAGCTTACGCACCTCTTTCCGATGTGGATCTTCATTCACTGCGGCATCTGGTTTCCCGCTACAATGAAGTCCAAACTAAGTTGGATGCTTGGTGGTGGCAAAGGGCGAAAAATAAATGGTTAGAGCATGGAGACCGAAATTCTACATTCTTCCACTCTGCCGCTACTCAGAGGAAACATGAAAACCGGATTGCTAGGCTTATCATTGATGACGAGAACATCTCGAAGCAGGATCAGATCGGGGAAGCACTGATTGAACATTTTTCCAAGTGATGGTGCATGGTGGACACGACCTCTGACGCGGGCTTGCCTTGCCCCCAGGAGCAGATTTCGGATGTCGATGCGCAACTTTTATCCGTCCCCCCAAGTGACGCCAAGATCAAGAAGGTTGTATTCTCATTTGGAAGTAATAAGGCTCCGAGTTGCGACGGGGTAACACACTCTTTCTTTAAGCATTTTTGGAATTTCACTATGTCTGATCTAATTGCAGCGGTCAAAAACTTTTTCGCAACGTGTAAAATGGAGGATAAATGGAAGGATACGCTTGTCATCCTCATTCCAAAAATCAGCAATCCATCATCGCCGGAGCACTACCGACCGGTTAGTCTTTGCACAACAATTTACAAGGTTACTACCAAAATTCTGGCTAATCGTTTGAAGCCGCTGTTTCGGAAATTAATCTCGGATGAGCAAACGGCGTTTGTACCCGGACGCCTCATGTCAGACAATTGCATGTTGTCCCAGGAACTTGTCCAGCGCCTTCACACGACGGAAAGCAAAACGGGCTTTATGGCCTTGAAGATTGATTTGGAAAAAGCATTCAATCGAATACACTGGAGTTTTGTCAGGCGAGTGCTGCCGGATTTCAACTTCCCAGCCCCTTGGATCAACCTTGTTCTGGAATGCATTACCTCACCTAGTTTCGGGCTTCTAATTAATGGCTCGCGATCCAAATGGATTTTAGCTACTTGTGGGCTTCGTCAAGGATGTCATCTATCGCCATCTCTTTATACTCGGCTCAAAAATCATGTCTTTGTTAATCAAATCAAGTACACATCCAGGAATTGGTCTTAAAATTAGCCGTACAGCTCCAAAGATATCACATCTATTGTTTGCGGGCGACACTCTGCTCTTTGGGTCGGCGACTGTTAGCACCGCCTTGGAACTTAAGGCCATTCTGAACCGGTACTGCGCATTCTCGGGAGAGGCCTTTAATTCCAGCAAATCAAGCATCATTTTCGGTCCTAAGGTGCTGGTCGCCGCTAAGAATGACATTCTCAAACTACTTGGACATGGTGCCTCCAGCTCAATTAGATACCTTGGTATCACGCTGCGGCCAGGTAAGATCCGGATGGCGGACTTCGATTACCTTCTGGATAAAATTGCTTGTAAAATCAGGTTGTGGGGCATTCAGCACCTTTCTATGGCCGGAAGAGCGGAGTTAATAAGGAGTACGCTTTCGACACTTCCGCTTCATGCGCTTGCCAACTCGCCACTATCGTCTTCCACAATAAAGAAGATAAACAGCTTGCTCTCATCATTATTTTGGAGTGGGGATCACTTCAAACACTCAATCCATTACATGAAATGGTAGGAGATTTGCTTACCAAAGGTTCAGGGAGGGTTGGGTTGTGAAAGTTGCTCGAAGCATCCGGATGGGGATCAAAGTGGAATCCCCTACCCGTTGCCCCTAGGCGGGTATAAATAGGCAAGCCCAAGAAGTTTCTACGGGTATCGGATCTGCACGTGTCCGAACTGACCCGTTATGCCTCCGAACCCGTTATTCGTCCAAATATACATTAACATGAGTTTCAAAAATCTGCAGCTTTGGCGACGGGTCCTAATGGGAAATGTGGCGGCACAGGTAATTAGAGCTGACGGAAGCTTGTTTGCACGAGCTTTTGCTTGCAAGTATGCGGGAAATGGCAGATTTCAGCCCAATCGAAATCATTCAAAAAATTGGAAGAGTATTTGCCTGGGAAGCAAGATTTTGGGGAGGCAATGCTTTTGGATGGTGGGTGATGGGACCAATATTTCAACTCTTGAAGACGCCTGGATAAGCGAGCTGCCTCTATGCAAGTGGTAGGTGGGTGATGGGACCAATATTTCAACTCTTGAAGACGCCTGGATAAGCGAGCTGCCTCTATGCAAGTGGCCTACCATTATCAACGTTCATGTCTTACCGGAGTTGGTGATGGGTCTACTTGATTACAGGTCTAGGTGGGGGGGACTGGTTTGGGCCCACTCGGAGAAAGTTTCTATGAATGCAAGTGTGGTTTATAATTTGGAATGCCCGCAAGGTTTGCTGCAGGGTGGAGACTTTTGGAAAAACAAAGCATCGCCGAGATCGCGGATGACGATTTGGCGCGCCTTGAATAACCTACTCCCAACGAATGAGTGGATGTACAATCATCGGCTTGGTACGGATGCGAGCTGCCCCTGAGGATGCAACCAACCGGAGAATGTATACCACTTGTTGGGGAATTGTTGATTTATATCACGTATCCGTGTGGCTCTAACCAGGATGAACTTCAAATTCAACTCCAATAAAAACTGCCTGCTCGATATTATGCTGGATGAAATGGCAATCAGCAACCATTCTCTTGAGCTAAAGGTGCTAGCTTCTATAATTTACGGTGCTTGGAGAGCACAAAACAATTATGTTCACGGGAGCCGTTTTCTCAGCCCTCCGCCACCGCTTTAACTGCTATTATGGATGCCTCGAATGGTAACTGGGCGGCCCAAATAAATCTGGCCAACTCTTGGTCGCGCCCGCCTTCGAGATGGTTAAAAATGAATTTTGACTGGTCAGTTCATCCGAATTACAGAGCTGGGTTTGGCTGTACCATCAGAGATGATAGAGGTATGCTTCTTGCAGCTACTGGGGTTGGCATCCATCGCATGTCGGTCGATATGACGGAGCTTAGGCGGGCCTTGTACGGCCTCGAGTTGGTCAAATCATGCCTCAACATTCCGCAAGGGGGCACGGTGGGAATCATGGTGGAGGGAGACTCTGCGATTGCTTGTTCCATGCTTAACCGTATTTTTGCGGGGGTCTACCACAACGAGGTTGAATCAAAGTTGCCAAGATTATTGATAGATTGTCCAAGACTAGTTATTTCTCAAATCGACCGAAGGGCTAACTCTGCGGCAGATTTTGTTGCAAATCAAGCTTGTCTTTCAGATTTTATTTGGGAAAGGGCGATGCCCCTACCCCATGCTCTCTCTTTTATTCTTGCTGAAGACACTGAGCCAGTGTAACCGGTTATTTTTATATATGTATAGGCTAAAGCCAGGTTCAAGGAATCCAAAATCTTTGGAGAGAGTGTTTCTAGAGAGAAAAAGTGAGGGAGCGGTGGCGGCGTTGCTGCGTGGGGGGCGGCCTGGTGCGGTGGCGGCGTGTTTGCTGCGGGTTGTGTGCGGCGTGCTGTGCGGGTTCTGCTGGTGGTGCGGGGTTGGCGGAGCCTTGCTGCGGCGGTGGCGTGCTGGAGCTTTGATCGGTTTTCTCTTGGTGCTTGCTGCAGGTAATTTTTTCCACTTCCTTTTGGGGAAGATCTGCCCAGTTTCCTTCTATTTTGGTGTTCCTCTGTGTGCTGCGGCCTTGGGGCTTCGGCGCCATGGGCAAAAAGCGCAAAGACAAGAGCCTAGCTGCTCCCTTGGTGGAGAAGGTGCCGAGTCCACTGCGCCTTCAAAGCCGCTGATTTCTTCTGAAGCCCGGGACAGTCCAGATGAAACTTCATCGTCCTCCGGCCATTCAATTTCTTCAAAAGCTGCCATTTATTAACATCTGATCATGAAGAAAACTCCTCTAACCAAAGCTGCCCAGAACCTGTTTGTCAAAATGCTGCAGAGAAAATTCCAGAAATTGCAACCACCTCAAAATCATTGGCTCCTGCCACATTGAATCATCTCGCCAAGCCTTTTATGCCTGGATCAATTGACGCCATAATGCAAATCTGTGGTAATCCAGGTGATACCTTGATAACGAGTCACCAAAAATCAGCTTTCCCCGCACGTGCTGCCCCGCCAGCTCCGCCTTCGCAACGGCCGCCAGCCCGGCCAGCCCCGCCAAAGCTCCCGCATGTCTGGGCTCGTCATGCCCCATCTGAATTTTCTCTGTAGCCAGAACCTGAAGATATTTATTCTAAGAATGGAATCATATCACTGGATGAAAATGAAGAGGCAGTCATACGAACAAAATTTGACAATGCTCTTAACAACATAGCCATTGGTAACTTCTTCCAAAAAGTAATTTATGAAGGCATCCCCTCGCTTTGTACCGCTTTGTACCGACTGTGGATTAGCCGCACATGGTGATGATCCTTGCGCCCTTGCCTCGAAGACTAATTTGACTGATGGTCAAATCCTCGTGGACCCAAAAGCTGGGTTTGATGGCTGGACATGCATCAACTCCAGAAAACCAATGAAGAAAGCCCAGAATCCGCCAGATTGTGTTTGTGTTCAGAAAGATATGCCTACCGGAAAAAACCCAAACGACAACTTACATAAGGTGCAGAACGCTCAGGTTTTACTTGGTGCAACAGCTGATACCCACCGCCCCCACCGAATGATGAGCCACTGGATTCTCCGTTACCGGATCCATTAGTGCAGTAGCCAGCAAAAGCTATTCCCTCAAATATTAACGTCAACAATGATGCAGAATCAAGTGATGATGAAAACCATGAATACATTTCAGATTCTGCACAAATTCAAGATCAAGCATGTTCACCGGAAAAGCTCCAGTAAGACAATAATTTCTACACAAAGAAAAAGCCATCCAACATGATAACCAGACTTGAGGTAACTTCTTCTAAGAAGGTTAAAACAAGTGATGACTACCTCGCAGATGATGACAGGCGGTCTCGCTCTCTTTCCAGAAAATCACGAAAAAAGAACAAACAAAAGAAATCTTAAATTCATTCTGATGCAGCGGGGGCTTCCCCTTCACATCAATGACGAGCATCTTATTTTGGAACTGCCGGGGGGCCAGCACGCTCACCTCCCGTGCATATCTGCAGCAGCTTGTTCGGGCGCACCACCCTATTGATATCCTTCTATTGAAAACACGAAAACAGTCATTCACCCGCTGGGATGTTGATAGGCTTATTGGACGCCATTGGAGCTTTGAAGCTGTCCCCTCCCAGGGAAAATCGGGGGAATTGCCCTTCTCTGGTTGGACGAATTTATAAAGGTCAGCAATATCATCAAAAATCAGCAATTTATAATTGCATCCATAATCTCACCACTTCGAGCCGGTTGTGCTGGTGTGGGTGCCAATGCCTGGGCAAAACTACCTCCTCTGCCGCTTCGATTGTTGGAGGAAAGGAAGGAGTTCTTTGATGAAGATGATGATGTGCTCATGAATGATACGCTCGCCGAACGATTCATTACGCGGTTCGAATGCGCAATCATTCGTAGGCTCTTAGGATGCAAAATTCCACCTCATGTCTTGGCATTCAAATTGCGTCAACGTTGGGACAAATACGACCATTTCAGGCTAACTGTGGTAAATCCGGAGTGCTTCCTCTGCATTTTCGAGTCTGCGCTGGTTCGGGATGAGGTTTTACGCACAGAACCATGGCAGATTGGGGGATTTATTCTTGGGCTGGACGTGTGGACACTGGACTTCCACCCAAATAGGCTGTCGGAGGTTACATCACCAATCTAGATTTGCCTCCCGAACCTCGCGCTCCTCTTCTGGGACCCCTCTAATATTAGCCGGATTGTTGCCAAGGTGGGGGAGCCATTATGGATTGATGGAATGACCAGATCACTAGGCCGAATTGAGTACGCCCGGGTATGCGTTAAGGTTAATCTTGCTAAGCCACTACCACTTGGTGTTCGGGTGAAAAGTCATTTCTAGAATTTCTTTCAGAAGGTAGAGTACGAAGGGTTCAAAGTCTTGTGTTTTCAATGTGGATGTGTTGGCCACCGTATGGAGGAGTGCCAGGCTGGGGCTGTCACCGTCGATGCTACTGGCCTCGTGGGCCATGCACCTGTTGGATGTCCTCCGGCACCTCGGTCGGCCACGACTGCGGCTGCTCAGGAATTGGCTATCTTCTGTGATTGATAATAATCATCGAAGTATTGTAAAGATCTCCTTTATGAGACTCTTGAGAGTGGTTGTAAGTTGACTTGTAATCCTCAAATAGAGGATTTCTCATAAGTGTACACTTTTCTAAGTAGTGGTGTGTGGTTTCTTGAAGGGGCCTAATGGAATGCTCGTCTACACTATTCACCATAACATTAAGGTTTTTCTACCCTTCTCGCACTAGATATTATGCTTTCGGCTAACGTCGCCATTTAGTGGGCAAAAGGTATAAACCACGGGGGTGTTTCATTCCCTTTTGTTTCTACAACTCGATTGACCAAGCTTAACTTGACGCATCTCAGAGTTTTACCTCTTGAGGGTGTTCATTTGGTGAACTGTGACGGGGTGAACTCATACTCACTAACCTATCACACGTGGGTGCATGCAAACAGAGAAGTAAAATACAAATGTGTGATTATGATATAATTTTTTTCTGAAAATAAAATAGTTTGTGGGGTTCATATTGTACGTAGGGCGGGCCGAAGGATGTGCGGTGTGAGTGTATTTGCATATCATGTCGAGTGTCGTGCCCTTGGGAATGCTCGTCTTGACTATTCACCATAACACTAAGGTTTTTCATCACATACGCTGAGAGTTAATATATTATTGTGATAAATATATGAAAGCCTAATTGTTTGTGAATGATTGATTTTAAGGAAGAAATCAGATGAGATAAATCTCAAGGCCTAATTGTTTGTGAATGATTGATTATAAGGAAGGAATCAGATGAGATAAATCTCACGACCATGAAGTATGTTGTTCAAGCTGGCTTGCCACCAGTGTTGATGTTGAACCCTTAAGTGCTTGAGATCATGGAAATGTGAAAGGGTGTAAGTGCATGAGTATTTTACCGCGCTGGATTCGTAATGATGAAAAGGGATTCGGTTGGAGCTCTTGGATGTTTGATGGCAAGAACATGTGAATTAGCATCTGGTGTGAGTTGACACCCGATGTCATAATCCTGAGTTAAGGATAATGTGACAGGTCTACGGGCTTGCCAGTCATCACACCAATGAGAGTTAAGAGATAGTCTTTGAACGGTTGGTCTTGATCCCCGGTTCTCATTGCCAAGAGATTTATCTACGGGCTCGCCAGTCGTCACACCGACGAGAGTTGAGAGATTGACTTTGAATGGTTGGCTTGTTACTCGGTTCTCATTCCCAGGAGCCTTTTTGTGCCACACAATAGACTAGTTTGGGTTGTGTTCTTGGTGCACATCTACCCAAGACCCTTCTGAGCCTTAGTACGCATTGAGCTCCGCAGTTGTGTTCTTAGCGTTGAGGCGTACGGAGGCCTAGGCCAGGTAGTGCGGAGACCAGCGTAGTAGTGGAAAGCTCATTTCACTATCACCGTCTTGCCACGACGGCTGGCACCTTAGAGGTTAGCTACCTGCTCAAAAAGTGGAAACTACAAGTCTGTGTCGACATAGCAGTGTGCGTGTGTGTGAGCATGACTGAGTCATCATATTGCATTTATAACATTACCTTGCATCACATAAGATTCTTATCATATAAGTTTGTATATGCACTCTTATATGATGAGTTACTTTAATGTTTTCCCGATTCTTTACTCATAAATATTTATGTGCATTTTTATAAGTTAAGTTACTTTCCTGTTGTAGATCTATATTCTTTTTTTGGATCAATGTTGCTTGTGTAGAACTGCTATAGTAGGATGCTGATATTGTTGTTATTTTATGCTTCTATTGTACAACCTTGGGCTCGCGGGAGGCGGCTGAAATAGTAGTTGAGATTGGGGTGATAGGAGCTACATGGGCGAGTGTGACCATGGGGTCCACTCGCCGAAGGCAAGAAGGGGTGTAGCAGAGTAGGTGAGACCTCTCTCGCGACGCGGGCTAGCCCTTGGTGGCGGGATGACTCTCGCAAGGCAGGATACTCGCGAGACGAGCAGGTAGGCTCGTCCCGCCCGCTGGCCAGTTTCTCATTCGTCGTATGAGGAAAAAAGGTGTTTTTACCTTCTTACCCTCAAGGAGGATTTTACTCTTTTACACCAGGTAATATTCCCCTTTTGTCATTGGTGGTTTGCGTATAACCCTTCAGAACAGTGGAGTTTGGCTGTTGTCAGGCTCGACCCAGGGTATTTTGGTAATTTCAGGGTAGTTTAGTTTGGTTATTGGCAGGTCAAACTCAGATGCCTATAAATAAACCGATAAGGTGCCTTGAAAAGGTTATTGACTTTTTCTATCTTCTTTCTCTAAGACACCTAGCTCAGCACTGGATAGGGAGGGGGAGAAATTCTGATTCTTCCGGGTAAGAGGTGTGACCTCCGAGCTGAGACCCTTGGTCTGTTTCTAGTTCTGACTCACGTCGAGAGGGCGATTTGAGAAGAGTAGTTGTGAACTGCAACTTAGGTCCGAACTGTAGGCGAAGTCGGGTAACTGGCTTCAACATTATTGGTGCGGTGTGCATGGACCACAGCCTACACAGAAGAATCTTGAGCTACCTCATGGTGGGAGGCCTTGGAGAAGGGGACGGGGACGGGTCTGAGAACCCGGGAGGATTCGTAGGAAGGGAGGAATTCATGGCGTCCATCAAGGGCATCGTGGACATGTTACAGAGGATCTTGCGGTAGGGCGACTGCTCGACCCCGTTACCTCATGCACCCGCTCTCGCATAACAGGATGAGCTCATCTCGGCAAGAGTGGGCGAGGATGCTTTTGGGAGGCGACCTGGAAAGGAAGTGATGGTAGAGGGAGGCAGGCGAGACCTGGCGGGAAGGGAGCTGTTCCCAAGCCCTATGAGTGCCGTCTCGCAGGGAGACGTTGTCGAGCGAGCGGGAGCGGGAAGACCCGTGGAGAGAGGGTCCCCATTCTGCGATTTTATCCTATCAGCTCCAGTCTTAGAAGGGTTCAGGGAGCCCTAGATGAACTACTACGTGGGGAAAGACGACCCTCTCCAGCACCTGCAATGGTTTGAACATGCGGTCTCCATCAGGCCGATGACGGACGCATTCAAGTGTCGTCTTTTCACCATCACCTTAAAAGATAAAGCTAGGGATTGGTTTCATCAGCTCCCAACAGGCTCAATATACAGCTTTGAGGATCTAATTAGAAGCTTCCAGTTATGTTTCTCAACTTCAAAGAAAAGGAAGAAGAATCCGGAGTCCATTTTTCTGATTCGGCAGAGGGCGGATGAGTCCTTGGCCCAGTACGTAGACAGGTTCCCGGAAGAGATCTTGGATATTCAGGAGGTGCTTGGATTTGCCCTCCAGATGGCCTTCACCGTTGGACTACGGGAGGGTTTCTTCATGATGAGCCTCACTCGGAAGGCGTCACTGTCGTTTGAAGGGTTGATGGAGAATGTTGCGAAAGAAATAACAACGTAGGTAGCGAACCCGGCCTTTGCTAAAAAGCTAGCAAGGCTGACGGAGGTTGAATCAAGAGAACCAGGAGGAGGGAGACAACAAGAAGGAAGAAGAAGGGAAGAGCCAAGGGCGTCGACATACCAAGAGTTAGGATGGAGGCAGCAAGGAGGCCCTGCCCAAGGGCAAGGCAGAGGTTTTCCCTAGGGGGGAAGGAACCAACAAGTAGGACCCAGAAGTTTCAACCAGCAGGGGTGGGGATATGGTCAAAGACCACCCCTACCTCCACCTCAGCAAGCTATGGTCATCGGCCGAGGAAGAGGTAGATGCAGAGAGAGGAAGAGCAAGAGAGGGAGCTGGAAGGAGGAATCCTCAGGAGGGGAGACAGGGGGGAGGAGGTAGCGTTGTCATATTATGACTTCCACTAGAAGGAGGGACACACAACAGCTACCTGCCCAGAATTCTTGGAGATGAGAAGAGCTAGGGGAGCAGCAGATGTCAGTGCAGATAGTGGAGGTGACAGGTACCGGGGAGGAGGATCGGTGTGTGGATCGAGCAGATGTAGGAGATCGAGGTGGGATCAGAGTGATCCATGGGGGAGTAGGGATTGAGGCTGCCCGTAAGGCGAGCCTTCATACCATGTACCATCGGAGCGTAGCCTTGACGTCACAAGCCCCTCCCCCGGATGAGAAGATCACCTTCTCTCGAAAGGACATGCCGGACCATGAAAACCCCTTTTGTGATGCGCTGGTGATCCGGACAGCTATTGAAAACTTCACAGTGTCGCGGATCCTGGTCGACAATGGGAGTTCGGTGAATGTCATCTTCAAAAAGGCATTCAATGAGATGAGGGTGGAGGCCCGAAGGGTGCTGGCGGTGGATGGGTCATTGTTCGGATTCTCGGGGGAGAGGAAGGAAGTCGAGGGGGGAGTGGTACTCCAGGTAACTCTAGGGGGGGCTATCCAGGAATTGTCGTTTTGTCAAAGTGGATGCCCCCAACAGTTATAACGCCATTTTTGGGCGCCCCTTGATCAGTGCTTTTAGATGTGTCTCGTCCTCTTTCCACCAATGCCTGAAGCTCAATGTCGGAGGGACCCAGATCAGAGTACGAGGAGACCCAAAGGCATTCAGGGAATGCTATGTGACGTCGGTAAACACCATTTTTTGGCAAGGAGAGGCCAAGGAGATGCAGAAGATGATGGAGCGGTGGCAGCAGGAGTTCGGAGGCGGAGTAGAGGAGGAGAAAGGGGATAAGGAGGTCAAAGGGGAAGGAGAAGAGAGATGGTAGGAGGCATTGCGGTGGAGCCGGAGACTGCGTGAGAGAAAGAAGGAGAGATGGGAGTAGAGGAGGAGAAAAGAGATAGGGAGGTCGAAGGGGAAGCAGAAGTAGAGATGGTAGGAGGCATTACAATGGAGCCGGAGACGGTGCTAGAGAAAGAAGGAGAGATGGGGGTAGGGGGAGAGAAAGGAGGAGAGGTGGAGTCGAAGAGTGGAGGGGGGAGGAAAGAAAAAAGAAGGATGGAGGAAGTAGGATAATCATACGGGGGGGGGGGGGGGGGGAGCCCGGCTGAATAAGAGGGGAAGTTTACTACTGGAAGGAGGAAGCACAAGCGAGGTAGAGGTGGAGAAGTTTCGGGAGGAAATGGTTATGGCTATTACGAAGCACGAGGCAGTGAACCATAAGGTCGGAGAACGGGAGGATATGCTGGGGGAGCAGGAGAAA
The DNA here is from genome assembly GCA_039583875.1 of Platanthera guangdongensis. Taxonomy (NCBI): domain Eukaryota; kingdom Viridiplantae; phylum Streptophyta; class Magnoliopsida; order Asparagales; family Orchidaceae; genus Platanthera; species Platanthera guangdongensis. The sequence goes on along the minus strand of CM077159.1, from coordinate 10,800,476 downwards.
GAAGAGGAGTCGTCAAGGCTGAAGACGGTCGTGGAAGTGGCGGAGATGGAGATCCTCACCAAATAAGGGGGAAAAGAGAAGGTAAGAATAAGTGGAGAGCTCAATTCCGAGGACCAGGAGGAGATCAGGGCATGCGTGTAGAGGAACATTGACATCTTCGCCTTGAGCACTGTTGACATGCCAGGGGTTGACGCGGACGTGGCATGACATCGCCTCAACCTCGACCCGAACGCTCGTCCTATACAGCAGAAGAAGAGGGTCATCACAACTAAGATGGCCGGACCCATCAAAGAAGAAGTGGAGAAGCTGCTCAAGGCGGGGTTCGTGTCTGCATGTAAATATCCGAGGTCAGTTTAGTAATGTTGTAATGGTGAAAAAGGGGGAGGGAAAATGGAGAATGTGTGTGGATTTTTTTCTTTTGAATAAAGCATGTCCTAAGGATTGTTATCTTCTGTCTCAAATCGACGCGCTGGTTGACTCAGCCGTCGGTTTTTCACTAATGAGCTTTCTAGATGCATTCTCAGGGTACCACCAAATACGCATGCACCCGCCGGACGTCAAGGACGTCACCTTCGTCACAGAGGATGGATGCTTCTGTTTCAACATGATGCCCTTTGGATTGAAAAATGCGGGGGCGACTTATCAAAGAATGATGGATCAAATCTTTCGAGAGCAGAAAGGGCGGAACCTCGAAGTTTATGTGAACGACCTGATGATCAAAAGTCGAGATCTCAGGTCTCACATCTTGGATCTTGAGGAAACATTTGGGACTTTAAGGAAATACAAGATGAGACTCAACCCCCTGAAATGTGTCTTTGGAGCCAACAGAGGAAAATTTTTAGGGCATCTCCTTACCCCATCTGGAGTAGAACCCAATCCAGATAAAGTGAAGGCAATCCTAGAATTATAATCTCCAAAAAATGCCAAGGAAGTCCAACGTCTCATCGGCAAGCTGGTCGGATTAAGCAGGTTTCTCTCTCGGGCTGAGGAGAAATGCTCGCCTTTCTTCCGAACACTAAGGAGGGGGGGGGGGCAAAAATTTGAGTGGACCGTCGAATGCGAAGAAGCTTTTCAGGCCCTCTGACAACAACTCTCCCGGACGCCTCTACTTTAAGGGCCAAGGGAAGGGTAGAGTTTGTTCCTGTACCTAGGAGTGGGGACCGGGGCCGTGAGTTCGGTTCTTGTACGAGAGAAAGGAAAAAAGCAGTTCCCAATCTATTACGTAGCAGGGTCCTGAAGGAGGAGGAACTCAGGTACCCTATCCTTGAAAAACTGGCATTCGCTCTCATCATATCAGCCAGGAAGCTCAAGTCATACTTCCAGGCCCATTTGATTCAGGTAGTGACGGATCACCCCCTTCGCTGCATCCTGGAGGGGGTGGAGCATTCTGAGAGGTTGGTCAAATGGTCGATAGAGCTTAGTAAGTTCAACCTCACATTTACTCCTAGTCTAGCCATCAAAGCGCAAGTAGTTGCCGATTTCCTCGCAGATTACGTAGTCGAGGTCCAGGAGGATGAAACACTCCCTCAAGCCGCTTGGGAGATACTAGTAGATGGAGCGTCGGAAAAAAAATTCTTTTGGAGGAGGGATGATCTTGGTAAGTCCAGAAGAGACCCGAATTGAGCAAGCTCTGAAGATCCACTTCACGATTACTAACAACCAAGCGGAATATGAGGCGATCATCGCAGGACTCAGGTTGGTTCGGGAGCTGGGCATACAGGACATTAAAGTCTCTACGGACTCTATGGTAGTTGCAGGTCAAATCAAAGGAGAGTTTGAAGCGAGGGAACCCACCCTCCAGTTGTGTCGGGTGAATGTCAAAGACATCATTGGGCAGTTCCGCAGCTTTTTAATTCAACACATCCCGAGGGATGAAAGTGATTAGGCTGGCCAGCTTGCCATATACGACCCTTGGGCCGGAGGAACGGTGACGGAACTCTTCAGGCCATCCATAGAGGAAGGAGAATTAATGGAGGTGGACCAGCAAGGGTCTTGGATGGACCCCTTCATTATCTTTTTGTCCTCGGGGCAACTTCCCGAGAGGGATCTTGATAAGAAGCAGGTCAGGTATAAATCGGCGTACTACCTGCTGAAGGATGGGGCGTTATACCACAAGATACTATCAGGTTTGCTGGCTCGATACGTATCTGAGGAAGAGGTACCAAGGGTCCTGGAAGAAATTCATCCAGGAGAGTGCGAGAGTCATTCGGGGAGTCGGACCTTGGAGGGGAGAATATTGAGGTAAGGCTACTTCTGGCCTACCTTTTGGAAGGATGCCAAGGATTTCGCGAAGAGATGTCAAAAGTGACAGGAGTTCGCCCCTCTCCAACTCCTTCCCGCCCAAAGATTACGTACGATCACGGCTCCCTAGACTTCGCAATATGGGGGCTAGATTTGGTGGGTCCTTTTCATCAAGTTAGTGGCCAAAGGAAATTTCTTCTGGTCATGGTGGATTACTTTTCAAAATGGCTGGAGGTAAAGGCGTTGACCAAGATGACGTTACAAGTGGTCAAAAATTTCGTATGAGGGGAGATCATCTGCAGGCATGAGCTTCCACTGGCCATCGTCACTGACAATGGACCACAATTCGCTAGCAAAGAATTTGTGGATTTCTGTATCCGGTTGGGCATAGACCTCCGTTTCGCCTCGGTTCACTATTCTTGGAGCAATGGATAAGTGGAAGCGGCAAACAAGATCATCGTGAATCTTTTGAAGAAGAAAGTGGAGAATTTGAGAGGAAGTTGGGTGGAACAGCTCCCTTCAGTTCTCTGGGCTTTGAGGACCACACCAAACACCGCTACGGGAGAGACTCCATTTAAACTCTCTCATGGCTCAGAGGCCGTCATACCGATAGAGTTCGAGGTCACATCCCCAATAGTAGCCGCTACAAAGAAGGGAGGCGATGGATAGAGGGCAGAGAACGAGAAGGAGAAAAAACTATCTTGATCTGGTGGAAGAACTCAAGGATTTGGCATTGATCCGAAAGGAAGAAATGAAGCGCCGGATGGCGAGATACTTTGACAAGCATATAAGGGTCAACCAATTTCAGAAAGGCGACTTGATTCTCAAAAAAGTGGACACAGTAGGCAGAGGAGCCTCAGTGGGAAATCTCAATTCCAACTGGGAGGGTCCCTTTGTGGCGAAGGAGATCCTGAAGTCAGGAGGGTACAACCTCCAGGATGTGCACGAGATACCCCTAGATCGTGTCCGAAGCGGGGACAACTTAAAAAGATTCTATCCATAATCTTCTTCCATCTTTCAATACTTGTAAATTTGTGCTGACCTGTTGATATAATGGAATCCCAGGTGTCTTCTTTCATGGCATGAGAGTGAAAAGTTTGGAGAGAATACCCCGAGCAGACCCGCTGACCAGGCTCTCATCTAGCTGCCAGAACTGTAGGCTCACTTGGTGGTTGGAGGTTGTTTGGAGAGGAAACCCTGAGCAGACCCGCTGACCAGGCTCTCACCTAGCTGGAAGGACTGTAGGCTCACTAGGTGGTTGGAGATTGTTTGGAGACGAGACCCCGAGCAGACCCGCTGACCAGACTTTCACTTAGCTAGCAGGAATGTAGGCTCACTCGGTGGTTGGAGATTGTTTGGAGAGTAGACCCCGAGCAGACCCGCTGACCAGGCTCTCACCTAGCTGACAAGAATGTAGGCTCACTCGGTGGTTGGAGATTGTTTGGAGAAGAGACCCCGAGCAGACCCACTGACCAGGCTCTCACCTAGCTGGCAGGACTGTAGGCTCACTAGGTGGTTGAAGATTGTTTGGAGAGGAGACCTCGAGAAGACCAGCTGACCATGCTCTCACCTAGCTTGCAGGATGGTAGACTCACTCGGTGGTTGGAGGTTGTTTGGAGAGGAGACCCCGAGCAGACCCGCTGACCAGGCTCTCACCTAGCTGGCAGGACTGTATGTTCACTCGGTGGTTGGAGATTGTTTGGAGTGGAGACCCCAAGAAGACCCGCTGGCCAGACTCTCACCTAGCTGACAAGACTGTAGGCTCACTCGGTGGTTGGAGATTGTTTGGAGAGGAGACCCCGAGCAGACCCGCTGACCAGGCTCTCACCTAGCTGACATGACTGTAGGTTCTCTCAGTGGTTTGAGATTGTTTGGAGAGGAGACCCCGAGCAGACCCGCTGAGCAGGCTCTCACCTAGCTAGCAGGACTGTAGGCTCACTCGGTGGTTGGAGATTGTTTGGAGAGGAGATCTCGAACAGACCCGCTGACCAGGCTCTCACCTAGCTGACAAGAATGTAGGCTCACTCGGTGGTTGGAGATTGTTTAGAGAGGAGACCCCGAGCAGACCCGCTGACCAGGCTCTCACCTAGCTGACAGGAATGTTGGCTCACTTAGAGGATGGAGGTTGTTTGGAGAGGAGATCCGGAGTAGACCCGCTGACCAGGATCTCACCTAGCTGGCAGTACTGTAGGGTCACTCGGTGGTTGGAGATTGTTTGGAGAGGAGACCCAGAGTAGACCCGCTGAACAGGCTCTCACCTAACTGGCAGGACTGTAGGCTCACTCGGTGTTTGGAGATTGTTTGGAGAGGAGACCCGGAGCAGTACCGCTGACCAGGCTCTCACCTAGCTGGTAGGACTGTAGGCTCACTCGATGGTTGGACGTTGTTTGGAGAGGAGACCCCGAGCAGTCTCACTGACCAGGCTCTCACCTAGCTGGCAGGACCGTAGGCTCACTCGGTGGTTGGAGGTTGTTTGGAGAGGAGACCCCGAGCAGTCCCGCTGACCAGACTCTCACCTAGCTGACAGGACTGTAGGCTCACTCGGTGGTTGGACGTTGTTTGGAGAGGAGACCCCGAGCAGACCCGCTGACCAGGCTCTCACCTAGCTGGCAGGATTGTAGGCTCACTCGGTGGTTGAAGATTGTTTGGAGATGAGACCCCGAGCAGACCCGCTGACCAGGCTCTCACCTAGCTGGCAGGACTGTAGGCTCACTCGGTGGTTGGAGGTTGTTTGGAGAGGAGACCCCGAGCAGATCCGCTGACCAGGCTCTCACCTAGCTGGCAGGGTTGTAGGCTCACTCGGTGGTTGGAGATTGTTTGGAGGGGAGACCGCGATCAAATCCGCTGACCAGGCTCCCATCTAGCTGGCAGGGCTGTAGGTTCACTCGCTGGCAAGGCAAGCGATAAGACTACATTAAGGAAGAAATATCTAAACGTATCAGAGAACGTAGAAGGTTTACAGTGATTGAAAAACTCCTGAGTGAGATTGGCGAGATGTAAATGAGGATGGATATTCCCAACCAGCGCTCGACATAGAGGATCTTGCCTATAGCGAGCAGGCGCTCGCTGGCAACGGCCAGGCCTCGCACAAAAGATTAAAGAGGGATGACTTCTCACAAAAGCGAACTGATCTCTTGGGTCTAATCGTGCTGGATTGGTCTCGGGGCGAAGCAAGGGCAAAATACCAAATGGTCTCGCGCACGGGGAAGGCAAGGAGAAGACTAACGACACGCCCTAAACAGATTCTTAAGCGAGATGGTTGAGAGCTTTACCTCGCGAGTAGAAGCAGAGCAGAAGGTTATCCACAATGAATAAAGTAAAAAGAAATAAAGGGAAAAAGAACACAGAGTGAGGTATAACAAAAGTTTTTGTGTTCATTATAAAAAAAAGGGAGGGAGACTCTCCCATGAACAAGCATTTCGATGCTTCAAAAAATGAGTATACAGGTAAAAGAAGCAAAAAGGGGGGGGGGGAGGTCTCGGGTCCGGCTGTCGCCCCTTCACTCCTCTTCACTGGATGTAGAACCTTCTTTCGTCTCGCCGTAAAGCTGAGGGACCAGGTCGCGGGCGGTTACCGTCTCGACGTCTTCTTTAACAACCCCCAGCACCTTCATCATCTTCAGAACAAGCTCGACCGTCTTGATATTGGCGTCTCGGCAAAGGTCGTCGACCTCATCCAAAGAATAATGAGTGGGCGGGGGTGCTTGGAGCGGATCCGGGTGAGAGTGAAGCTAGGTGTTGTCCAGAAGGCGGGCGTTCTGAGCCTTTAAATTTCTATTCTCCTCCTCCAAAGCCGCTATATGCGAACGCATCCGATCGGCTGTCTCGACATCTTACGAGAAGGCTATCAGTTAACAAAAATTTATGCGAGAGTGAAAATATCAAGGAGTGAAACTGGCAAAGGACAGTTAAAAGGCTTACCACGCCGCCCTGGCTTTTGGCGAGAAGATTGTCAGCAACCGCCAGCCTCTTCTCGAGATCAATCGACTTATCTCGCTCTACTGCTAGGCCCGTCTCGGCTTCCTTCCACTTGTTGTTGTTGAAAATAAGGTGGCGTGAGACTCGGTGAGAGTTCTCCATGGCGCAAAATTGGGCTTGGGCGGTCTTCAAGACAAGGTCTCGCGACGACTCGTTGTCAAAGGGCTCCGTCCCAAGGCCTCCATAGAGCCCATAGCCGAGGGAGAAGGCGTGGCTGGTGGGAGGGTCCCGCTCCTTCCAGGAAGGAAGGAGAGTGGACACCGACACTCGGTTCGAGTCCTCCCACAGCAGGACCGGGTCGCCGACAGCGTCTTTTACCGCATGCCCCATATTGTAGTTTTGATGCAAGGAAGGGGCTGGGCGACTGGAGGAGCCCGTTTCGCGAAGAGAAAGCTCGACGGATTGAGCTGAAGTGGTCGCGGTTCGGTATAGTAGTGCCGTCTCGCAAGAGGGCGAGACGTCTTGGGGGCAAGGCGATTGTGATTCTTCCACTGAGATGGGGGTCAGAGATCCCGACATCTCTTTCCTTTCCTTTGGAGCAGTTCCCTTTTTCCCTTTCGGGAGCGACACCACCTTCTTGGTCTTTTTCTTGGGACTGTTCCGAGAAGGAACGTCGTCATCCCCGAATCTTTTCTTGGGGGTGGGGGTCAGCGATTCCTTCGCCGCCTCTGTCGCCATGCTGGCGAGAGCGAGGCCTTTGGACGGCCCCACATTGCTCAGGTAGGGGGGATGGACGGGGATAGTCCTCTCTCCTGAACAAGAAAACAATTAGAATGAAACAAGTGGATGATAAACATAAGATTAAGTGAGCGTGAGTGTACCTTCACCGGGAAAGAAGGGAAGGAGTGTGTCGAGATCTCGCCTCAGGAAGTTGGCTTCAAAATTCTTCCCCGCGAAGAAACCGCAGAGGGCTTTTTCCATGCCCCCAACCTTGGTGGTCTCGTAATATATCTTGGCACGCAATACTGGGGCGAGTGGAACGCCTCCCAGATTCCCGCAGATAAAGATGAAGCGGGTGAGCCAGTGGTGATTTTTGTTGGGCATCTCCCATACCTTTAAGCCTTGGCCGGTGAAGTACGAGACGCCGTCAACTTTAGCGCGGTAGATGAATAGTTTGCGGAAGATGGTGAGGCTAAACTCGATGCGCTCGCGACGCATGTAACTGGCGAATGCAACCAACACCGAGATGGCATTCGGGTTAAGCTGCGCGAGGACAACCCCAAAGTATTTTAAAACCTGTTTTACCTCTGGCCAGAGGGGGAGTCTCAACCCCGACTCGAATTGCAAGATGGGGAAAGCGAGTTCGCGGGGATAGGAGGTATTGATCGACTCGCCGACCTTCGGTGGCCCAGACTCAAAACCTTCCACCAGGAACTCGCGGGTGAAGCGGCTATAGTCCTCCTATGAGATTTTGTCAGGGGGAAAATCGTGGTCGGTGAATCTCTTGCCGCAACGACTGCGACCCTCGCCCTCTTCAGCTTTCTTCTTTCCTATAGCAGGCGAGACGACGAGAGCAGGAGGAAATGGAAAAGGGGTGGCAAGAGTAAGACTCGAGTGGAAGCAAGCAAGAAGATTGGATCTAGAATACAACAAGGGGAAGCAACGCAGGTGTGAAGTATTTCAGTGTAGGGGGAGGTATTTATAGCGGATGGAGAGTGGAAAAAATAGGCGGGAAAACGTGAAGGGGGAAGTCGAAGGGGCAGCCCGACGTTTCGTTTTCCCTCTCTCTCCTGACCTCGAGACGCGGAATTCCGCAGTGATCTTTCCAATGAGGCAAAATGAAAAGAAAAATGTAGCAATTAACGCAGATATAATAAAAAGCCCAACATTAAAGGGGTTAATAGAATACCATCATTAATTATTTCGTTTCGCACGAGACGGACATCATGTTCACGACACTTAAAATAATAAGTTATGATTATATATGCGGGAGTAAATTGATAGAAGCCACGGACTTATAAAACATAATTACATAAACGAGACGATAGAATAAGCGAGACGGGGTGGATGGTCTTCAATTCTTGTGCCACCTCCAACGACCATCGCGAGACCCCACGCATGGGGGGCGACCAGGGATGTGAAAGGCGCAAACGACATCCAGACCGCGGCACATGAGACGGAGGTGCTGGTCCGCCTCACTTATGATGGCCTGGGGGTCAGTCTCATCTATTTCAATCCTGACATCGATCTCGGAGGAGAGGCGGGCGCACTCAATTTCCAGCCAGTCAATGCGTCGGTCGGTGGCCTGTATCTCCCGTTCCATCTCGCGGATAATGTGCCTATACTTTCGAAGCATCTCGACCATCCTGCGTTTCATCTCCAGTGTTTCGATGAGATCACCCAGATAGTGTTCGATCTCATCTGGGTGAGGAAGAGGCGAGAGGGCGGGTGACCCGGGGAAGTCCTCAGCTCCCGAGTCGATCTGAATACCTACACAAGAAAAGTCGAAGATCAGAATGTAGGATGGCCTTGCAAGAAGGCTTGGAGGCCGCGAGCTGTACGGATGAAAGGACAAGGTTAGTTCATTTACTTGGAATGTGAGAGTTACCCACAAGGCGCGAGAGGTCGTCATTCTTTGCGATAGGTGGCGTCGATTGCTGAGGAGAGTCAGAGTCTTGATAATGTTGGTCAGTGGCGTCAGGGGATTCGCAGGCGGGGGGGGGGGGGGGGGGTAGGCAAGGTTTCCCTGAGAGCTTGAAGTTAGTAGGCGAGACGATAATACGAAAAGGAAAAGATGGAGGCGAGAGGAGGAATCAAGAATCACATGTCTCTCCCGAGAGGACGCGGGAGGAGGTGTGTTGACTCCCAGGGGTGCTGAAGTAGTTGCATCGGCCGAGAAGGGGGGCCATCGTTTTTGCCTTCTTCAGGCAAGATGATGAAAGTATAGAAGCGGGGCTGCGAACCAGAGCCGGAGCCAGCGCAACCACGCTGGCTCT